>JAPMOB010212074.1:723-56770 GCA_029875015.1 Lepomis gibbosus | reverse complement strand
AAGCAATCACACCCTAGCCCACAGCACACAGAGGACTCGTTTCCATCACCACAACCAAGAATAGCTCAGTGCTGTCCAGTTCAAGATCAGAGAGTCGTCTGTTTTATTTGGTGCCTTATTAACAGTGCGTGTGAATGTGTGAGTGAGCAGGTGTAGTAACAAGGGTTTCTGTGATCAGACCATGTGTGCAAGCCAGTTCCGAGGAGCAGCTGTCCGGCAGGTTCTGCTCCACCTGTGTGAATATGGTTTATGTGACAGACTCGGATGTCACTCAGGGAGGGCTGATTATCTTGGCACATAACTGCCAATCGCGTTGGCCCATAAGCAGAATGTTTTGGATGCCAGGCATTTCCTGGCCATTCGTTCATTTTTCTGAGTCGGTATCCTAGCTATGTTGTTGAGAAGCATAGTTCATGTAGCAGCTCAGCTGGTTGAGCCGCTTTCTCTTGAGGTTTTTACCATTGTGTACAGGCATGTTAATGCACTTTTTTTCCTTTTTTTTGTTTTCCCTTTTTTGACTTCCTTCTCAACTACGATGGCTGGTTTGATATGCTGGGAATTTCTTTCTATCTTGATAACTGAGTCTGAACACTTTTTAAGCGAAGGACATTTTGGGACAGTATGTTTAAAGGTACAGTGTGTAAGGTATGGCCAGAATTGGAGTTTAAAAATGAACTAACATCAACAAATTGTGAAGAAGTAATAGTTCTGACATCATGTCAAAGACGTCTATGTATAGTTAGCATGCTAACCCGCTAGCCCCAGGCCATCCTGTCCACTTTGTACCTTGAGATGATGGTGTGAGTAAAGCTGAGGGCTTCCCCTTGTAGTTTCAGCCGGGAGATGTAGAGAATTCACCTTTGCAAATGTTACACAAGATCATATTGCCTTGTTACTCATCTTAAAACACTCTTCATTTAGGCACGACAGAAACAAAGTAAAGCTGAGCCCTGTTCTGTTGCCCGCTCGGCCAGCTCTGGTTCTGGTGCTCATTCAGGACTCAGTCAGCTTATAGGGCTGTTAAGTTAGCTGCACAGCTAACTGAGCTAACTGTGCTGCTCAGTGTGACTTTGTGAGAAGAGTCAATAAGCCAGAGTTTGCTATCAAAGGTAAATATGAGAGGTGAGCTCACTGTAGATCAAACAATGTGACAAAGACGGTTACTGTTATTTGTTTACCACACAAGTTCACTGCTCTCCAGCTGTGCAGTGAAATTCCTGGAAAAATCCATATGTGAGAGTGGATGCAGGGAATGTCACCTTGCAGGGCTCTGCTGAAACTGGTCTGATGTGCTGTGTTTCTGTGTCGCTCACTGCTGACCTGCCATTGTTCTCCTGGTTCACCTGAAACTAACAGATACTTCCCTGTCACAATAACATCCTTGTCCACGGTCTAGGCACTGCCTACCACTGAAATCAAATTACTTTTGTCTTTAACGCACTAAGACGCATTACTGTTGATAACTTTAGCAATCACATTACAGTTACTAATAACAAAATTATCATGTTACTTGCATACTGATTCTTCAACTATCCGCATAACGGGAGGAGAGAAAAATAAATGAAACGTCCCTTTTCGTGCGTGTTTTCGTTAACACATTTTCCAACCTCTCCTTTGACTTCAGCGCCATATCATGAGGATGCAGAAATGGCAGGGCTGCTACAGATGTCTTTCGAGGACTGGATTCCCATTACTTCATACTAGTTTTGTGAAAGGACAGCGATACCCTCTAGTGCGCCTGTGGCGAGGCTCTTTAGCCTGCGCTCACTCAGGGGGAAGAGGATGTCTGACAAATGATTTCAGAGACTCCTGCTCATGAAGTATAAGAACTTCATTAACAAGCATCTCCAGTAAGAGGGAAAAATTTAAATCCACAGTTCCCACAGAGCTACAGTAAATTGTGTGTGTTTGGTCTTTTAACTGCACAGTTCAAATTACATTTCATATGCTATGCTTATTCTTTGAATTCTCACCGTCATCTGATATTGTGATGAGGGCCAGTATTTACAAATTAATATTTGCAGTAGATGGTTGGAAGGCCTCAGTTCTGTTTTATTGTAATGAAATTCATTATTTAAGAAATGTTTCCAATGAAATGTTCAGTTAAAGTTTTTAAGCATTATAGTGCTGGACAAATTTTCACAAGTTTGTTTTCAGCTTTGTAGTAGCCAATTAAATGGCACAAAAGAGAGATCATGTGTATGTCCTCATACTAAGGATTTGTGTTGATCTGGGCACATATGAGGTGTAACTTTATATTGTTATTTGGCAGATATTGTGCATCGCAGGTGACGTTACGAAGCTGTCCTAAAGTAATGTAACTAGTTACTTTCAGCAGTGACTAATCTAGTAAAGTAAAGCTTTACTTTGAGTAACTACCCCGACACTGCTGACTACATGTATACACAAAGGTTAATTTCCATATGTGAAGTATTAAGTCTGTGGACTGATTCAAACTGGGTGTGCTATGATCACCTAGTAGTTCCATGTAGTGTAGTAGTGGACTGCACGCTCAGTTCAAATGGAACTTGGACCTTTTTGTGAGTTTTGCCATCTGTCACTGTGCCTCCATTGGAACACTAAAAACAAACCATGTAGCTCATAAAGGAGTTTACATATGTCTGTATTGGCGTTGCAACTAATGTTATCATTAATGATGTAACTGTTTGAATCACCTAAAAACAACACTGCTCAAATAATCTGTAAATGAAATACTCCAATATGTCTAGGGAACCGAGCTGCTGTCGACCTTTTTAAACTACTAGCCAGCTAATTTTACGTTGGTTTAGCTAGCATAGCTGTGTAATTTCAATATTACAACAAACATTCAGTTCTAATGTATGTTGCTGTTAGAAACACAAGTAAGTCAACAACAGTTGAGCACAGCACTCACTATGTATGCCACAGCCGGCATTGTGCTCAGGAGCAGTTTGATGGCTGCACACGACCTGGCTTTCATGTTGTGTACCATAATTATCAAGAATGACTAAATAGATAATATGTAAATCATCTCTAAATCTCATTCATTTTATACATTGTCTGTAGTGTAAAATTTTTACTGTTCTCTTAACGTCAGGGAGCAGAGAGGACTGCTGATGTACACTGTGGAACGTAACGTAGCTGTTGTTTCCTGCAAAACAAAACTCCCTGTGAAGATGTTATTTGTTGTCAAACTCACTGTTTTCCCCTACTTTTAATTCCATACTGGTACAATAGAGTAATAATACCCATGAATGACGTCTCTATTTTTTTTATTAAACATAAGTTTGGGTGGAACCTTTTTTTTTTTTAACCGCTAAAAAAAACACTTTTTTTGAAAACAGCACAGTTAGTCAGATTTAATTTGTAATGTGAAGTATATTGTCTTGCAAAAGGTTTTTGGGACAGCAGTCTTTGTTTAGATATAGCTGTCAGTCAGATAAAATCTTAAAATATCTTAAAAGCATTTTGAAATAAAACCTGATACATTTTTATTATAAATATTAGTTGATCAGTTGTGGGGCTGGTTATCACTTGAATTTTCACTATATTAACCTTTTTTTCATTTAACTAAAGAAACCAAACATCTGATGTTAAAGAACAAGTCTGGCAGTTACGCTTTTCTTGTCAGTGTCCACAATTAGGACCTTTAATAATTAATCAATAATTGTATCCCAGCTGTTTGACCCTTGTTGTCTGCAGTCACTACGGTTACACTTTATCTAGCTAGTTGGAGAGAGGAGAACCACAGTGGAGAAGTGTGTGTGCGTACCGCGAAGACTGTCTGCAAGTAGGTGGTACTGTCTGAGTGGGTCAACCCATGAAGAGCATGATGGAAGAAGTACGGGTAAAAACAGATTTACAGAGAACTGAACTCACAGATGGGAGGGTGAGGCAAGATGGACAGGGGGGCCTACTTTTCAGTTTAGGAGATTCAGTATCAGTGAAGTTGTGCTCTTTATTAATAGGCCTTCTGTTACTGTACACTCTGCAGGGGTCAGGGTCATTTCAAACCTTATTTTAAAAGTTTTACAAGCAAGTATAGATGAAAAGTCGTCAGTTATCATGCTCAGTGATGTGTGATTCATTAGCAGACATGATAAATTGTGAGACCAAACCTAACCACTGTATCTGGGACTTTTGTTTTAAAGCTATTTAAAAACAACACAATATGATTAAGATGGCTATCATGCTTGGTTTCATAAAACGGAAAAGTGGACATCACATGCTGTGGTATTCAGTTAGAGAGATAAGCCAGGCTGAACTTAAGAGAACAGGACTGGTAGGACTATTGCACAGTGCCAACTGCCAAAAGATAATGTTCCTTGGAACCAGAAGTCACACTCTGTCTGTAGTTTAATAAAATCACTATACTGAATGTTAGCTTTTGTTTAGTCCAGTAGTACTCCTTTTTATTATGAGGAGTACATCATCTTCATCATCTTCACTAGAGATGCAGCGATTACTTTTGGCTTGAAAGCCTGTGTTGACTGTTACAGCCACACACACACACACAGAGACTCTAAATCATTTCTTCTGTGTAAAAGTCCTTCACTGTGACTGAAGAAGACCCATAGCCCACCATAATTTTCCATTCTTCCATTGTTCACCATTCATTCACCTTCCATTGTTAAGCGGCGATGCTTCATTTTTACATTTTCTTCTAGTCACAAACTACGAACTACAACTGAGGAATCTCTTGGACCTGGATGACTGAATTTCTTCAGACATCTAGTTAAGCCTTTTGGGATAAACACCCTCAGAAGGATACGAGAATATGAACGACCGCGAGAACTGAAGAAGCTTCCTTGATGAGAGGCGAAACTTCAAGTATCTTCAAAGTCCACTTGCCCTTCCTATGAGCCCTTCTTGGAAAACAAGAGGGGCTCATAGAAGGCCATGTTAGTTTATTTTTTAATAAACCAACATGGCCTTTTTACATGAGACTAGAGGACACTATTGCAGCTGGCAGACTTTTAGATTGCTAACATTTTAGCATACGTTTTTGAAGTTTAACATAGTAAAAATTAGCATCTTGGCACTTGCCCACTTTCAAAAGCTGTTGATTGTTGGTCAGTAGAAGACACACAGACACATTTCAGTCTGTACCATAACTACTGAGGTAAAGATATCCAGCTCCAGTCAAGTGATTAGTAGATAATTTTCTAAAGCAAGCAAGGTCACACAGCAAGTGTGTCCATGCTTGTCCTTAGCTGTATTCATTCCACATTGTAGATTAACTGTAGTCCCTGTTCAGGGAATGTCTGTTAAGGGAACTTCCTCTTAACTTATAGAAGGAACTTTACCACTGGCAGTTTGACAAACTGTTAATCCTTGACCTAATATCACAAAAATGACCGCTAAGCCATTGGTCGTGCTCTGTCGCTGGGCAGTTTGTGGTAGGTTATATGTGTTTTAACTTGTGCAGTATATTTTGGGCTTAGGCCAAGCCGACTGTTTATCTAACAGCCTAAAAATCTGACATGTGAGACTTACTTTTTAACTTGCAAAATGTTACAATGATAATGTTGATGAAAGTGAGCTAACGTTAGCTTTACACAAACCATGAACTGCATGCTAACAGTTAAAGGAGAACTACATTTCCAGTCGTATATTGTAGTTCTGTGATTCCTTTTATAGCAGCTTCGCATGATTCAAAGCTTAAAAAAAACATTTCCTATCTTACACTGGCTCTTCATGTACGCCTTCATTTCAGCCTCTGTCTGAAATAAGCTGTAGATGCTCCTGTCTCTTTAAGCCCACCTCTCAAAGCCCACTGTCTTCTGATTGGCCGCGACCTGAAGTGTGTTTCCAGGCTGTTACCGCTGAGCGGGACAGACGGACTGAGTGGAGTTGTAGGGAGTGAACATATATGGAATATCTCCTCCATATAGCTCCATGTGTCCTGTTGTATTACAGAGCCGTTGGTAAAAAACGCTGTTCAGAACAGGAGGAAATCTGAGATTTTGTCTTTTTCTTTTCTTTTAAATACTTTAACCTCATTATTTGAAGCTTTGGCAGTGTTTAACATGAACATCCAACATTGTAACACTGTAGATAAGTCATAAAATATGGAAAAGCGTAATAGGTCTCCTTTAACTAGTACATTTTAAATGAATGAAAACAATGTACCCAAAATCTAAAGTACAGCACTAATTTGCCTCATTGACTGCTGTTTTCTGTTCAAATCTACTGATGCTAAAATCATAGAGCTCAAGGTATCCAGCAGCAGCCACCACTAGTTTGTCCTCCACTGTTGTCATCTGAATAGACAATGGGGGGGCGCCCATAACGTCAGGTGTTTGAAGTATTTTCAACTCAAGGCAGTTCGAGCAATTAAAACACGACATATCCAGGTTACGTTAGCAGCGTACCATACCCTTACTGCTTCTAGGAAACAACTGGAGAGAGACGCCCCACATTGCAAAAATCTGTCTGATCACTACTTTGAACGTCAATGCAGTTCACATAATTCTAATGTTGTTTCCTAGCCTTCCCCCTTGATAAGTAGCTGGTGAGGAAATAACACTTGAGTGCGTTTAATGAATGGGTAATTTGTGCTTCAGTGTCTGTCAGGTTGCTTGAAAAGGCCACAGTTAATCTGCTTGGAGAGAAACTACTGTGGCATTAGGCTGTCTGAAGACTGCAGAGAGAAACTCGCACCTGACATGTCTCATGTGTAGACGACCGTTTTTACAGGATGGAGCCAAGCTTTCCATACGGGTACTTGGCTTCACTATTAGATGTGTACATATGTGAAGGGTTGTATTCTACTCTGGTTTACCATCGGCAGATTCTTCTTGTAGCTCTTAAAAGCTGTTGTTTTTGAAGCAGACCTCCCACCATGCCATTGTCAGCATAGTTTATGGCTTGGAGCTCCCTCTTTCTGCTCCGCTGCCTCTCCTGGGCCCGTCGCTCACATGATATAAGTTCTACAAGCTTTTAACCTGCTGTAACAACAAGCATGTTACTTGTTGTTCAACCTCCACTTGTGTTTATTTTGCCAATGAGTTGAATTGGCTGCACTTTTTTCAGTCTTAGCAATTGAAATATAAAAAATAACTAGTTAAAAGGGTTGTGTATTGTTTCATCACTGATTCATATTTTGAATCTGGTTTCCAGCCCCTTCACCACAAATCTTGTCAATCTTTGGTGACCCATCCTCCTTCTTCTCACTTATCTTCCCCTTCGTGGGTAAAGTGAAAGTCTCTGTACTAGAGGGGCGTCTCTGGGGACTCGTCTCTAAGAAACATTTATATTGGAATCCTTTGCAGACATCATTAATTTCCCTTCAATATAAAAGGTGCCAGCTCACCTGTGTTTTGTACCAGACTATGAGACGTTGCTACTGTTAGCGTTAGCTGTATCTCGGGCGCCAATGTAGCTGAGAGAGCAAAACACTTTGAACATAGTGCGTTCCATCAGCTTCCTGCCGTGTTAAGGTGCTTTCTCATATTGGAGCCACTTCCTCCCCTGCACCAAATCTCCTTACAGCAGGTGGTGCACGGGTCGTTTTTTAACGTTCGCTGCACTGCACTTCCATGATCCAGGAATGTAAACAGGAGTACTTTCTTCATGCTTTGTTGACGTACTGCTTAACAAATGATGTTACTTAATAGGATAGGCAGATAAGTGAAATTTTTATGGACTGTGAAATGCTTCCTGCAGTTCAACCGAGAGCACGACTGAAATATGCAAAAATGTAGGTCCCGATAAGCAGAATCCAAATTCACGTGGCTTAACAAATCCAGGGCTCTTTGAAATTTGGTAATGGTTTCAACTAGTTATTTCATTTTCACTCAAACAGCTAAGCTAACTACAGTGGAGCTTGAAAGTCCCTGACAGGTTAGTCAGTCGAAACTAAATTAACATGTCATTATTTTCATCATTCTATCAATCGTTTTTTAAAGAAAAATATCCAAACATTCTTTGGTTTACAATCATAACTATTTTAAATAAATAACTGTTTTTCATTGCAGAAAGGTCTTCCTAAAATAATCTAATTTAAGTTTTGCTGTCTGTCTTTTATTTTTGGTACCATGTTTTTCTAACTATTACCACAAAAAAAGGTTTTTCAACATGCGACTTAAATCCAAGGTAGGTATGGCGTACCAACGCATGTTCTTACTAAGACAAATACACCCACTCACATAATTGCGTTGTAAAAGATCCAAACGCAGGTATATTAAAATGCTTAATAATAATAACTTTACTATCAAGAATGATGCAACAAATATTCACCAGAGGGGCTGCATTACAGAAAGTTCCTAACCGGCAGATCCTATCCTAACTGCTGGGTAACCATAGTAATATGGGTTAGGAACTGATTTAGGAAAAAGGCCATTACAGATTATGTATGAAAACATAATGATGAGCCGCAGCCTTTATTATTATTATTATTATTATTATTATTTATTTTTTTCCCTTCATTATTAACTTTCCCGAGAAGATGGGTTTCTGCCGGGGTCTGTGAGGGAGCACAGGAGGAGCCGCAACCAGTTTTCCTCTGCTGGACACAACAGTTGCCTTTCTCTTCGTATTACTTGTAAGTGGACTTATTTTCTTCAACGCTCCGCTGGAAGCCGGATATGCGGCAGTGACTTTGTCCGCTATTTTAGCCCACTCTCTTTCTTTAATCTCCTGAGTTAAGCGTTATATGTATTTGGATTTCTCAAAGGAGGTTACCAACACCTCTAAGTCATCTGACTTGAAGTTCAATGATAGTTTTTTTTTTTTTACCAAAAAGCAGCGAATAAAAGCCGTTAAGCTCGGCATGATGAGAAAAGTGGCATCAGTTGCTAGGTAACAGCCATAAAAGTTGATAACTGATGTTGGATTGAGTATTTAGGATTTCCTAACCTGAGATAAGACCTGATGAAATAAGATAGGATGCCTTAAGTTCATTAGGATTTCCTTCTCTAATATCAAAAATCCTATCTTGGACTCTTCCTATCTTAACTTAAGTAAGCCCTGAGACAGGTCAGCCTGCTGTATCATAGTGTTGACATTTTCCTTGAGGAAGCTGGAGTTGTATGTATGTGACGCAGCCAGCAGTGAGTCAGGGCAGCACTGCTGATATTGAGGGTAACAACAAAACTATGTCTTGATTTGGACAGAGGCAAGTGAGCTGGTTGAGACGGAAAACTGTGACTCATGGCGCAGGCCTTTGTCACGGACTTATGGCACTGTGGATCATATGTCTGACTGCAGTTATGAGTTTTCCTGCGCAATTTCTGCTCTGAGCTGTGTGTGTGTGTGTGTGTGTTGTCATTCACTGATGAAATGGGATCAAGTGGCAGACATCAGTCTTCAGAGAAAACACACACGCTCCATTGATTCTGGGCTGTGGTCCCCAATTTCTGCTGATTCTTGCTGTAAGTTGTTGAGGCGGGCGGTCTGCTCCAAACGCAGCACGCTAAACGTGCTCATAAACTGATGAGAAAAATACAAGTTAAATATTCTACTTTTAGTTTTATTGTTTATTTGAGAAGGGACAGTGTACATTGATCAACATTCAAACAAATGTCTCCGAATCAGCCACAGGGCTTGTTTTCATCAGCAGTCTCTTTGCCTGATGCAATAGTTAAAAACTATCTTGTTGTGCAAAGCCTGTACGATACGGTTGAACAACATGAGCGGATAAAATCCAATAGTAGATGATGGAGGTAAATATGGAGGAAAACAGCGTCGGTGTTAACATTTCCCTGAAATGAGGAATAGAATGGGGACTCTACATGATTGTGCTACTGAGTTGATGTGATGCTCTGTAGTTAGAGTAGACTGACTGTGCAGTCCCTCGTAGCTGCACCTCTAATAGATCTGAATGAGGTCAGACAGGGGAGGAGGGGCTACACCGTGCATCATCTATAAGCTAAGCAGACATTTTTGAATTTGCTGAGGTTTTCCCAGCTAAGGAGATTATACTTCTTTAGAATGTGGCAATGATGGAAACTGAACGGCCTCTTGTTTAGAGTTTGAGCTGCTTGTTAGATTAATGACTTCAATGGTTTTAAGGCTGTAGAGTATGTGGTGTTCATCAGTATTGCCTCTGCTGTCTCATTTGTGTGACGCTTTTCTTCATCTTATGTGACGGTAAATTAAAAATCGCCAGTGTACCTTTATCATGGGGGTCATTACTATGGACAGATTTTATATGAAATGGATCCAAAAAAAACTTACTGTAGCATGTGTGGAAGGTTTGTGGTTTACTAAACTGAATTTTTATTTTATTTAAGATGACAGCTGAGTAATAAGTAAATGCAGTGCTCTTTAGAAGGCAGAACGAGATGAACATTTAGTGTCTCTGAGAGATGAGTGTGTGCGACCTGAGACCAAAAAAAAAAAAAATGTAAACACTGAACGCTAGGACACTCTGTCCTTCTGTCCTCCTCCTGTGTCTTCATGTTGTCCGTCTTTCCTCCTGCAGTCAGTGGGCCCGCAGGCTCCACACTGGTGCTGAGACAGGATGAAGAGGTTCAGACGACAAGGCCACGAGTCCCAGAGAGATCGGCTCAAGCAGGAACTCTTCCAGTTCAATAAGGCAAGTGAAACAGCTGACAGACATGACTAGGAAGAAAGTGAAGGCAAAAATCACAATCGGCACACTGCCCCAAAAGGTCCATCTGGTCCTAGTTATTTTTTAGAAAAGGATGTTGACTAATTTGAGTGCATTTAAACGACAAAAAACAACTTTTTCCTGAGCCGTTCGTGTGTTTGGGGCATTTGCACTGCAGAGAAGTGAACAGCTTTATCGGTGTCTCAACAGGAGTTGCCAAATGTTACCTGGTGTAAACAAAAGCTTGTAAAGCTATCGTTGTCATTTTGTGTTCCGCCTACACACCCACTTTGACCTACTACATTCACAAGTGAGAGGTTGTGGTTATATGAGCAAATTCCTTCCTTTGAAAGACTGATCTCCATTTTAATGATGATTCTCAGTATCTACATGGTAATACATATGCTAAATATAAATGGTTCAGTGTATCCTGTTTGATGCTTTACAGTCACAACCCAGAAAGAGAGAGGTGGTCTAATATGCCAGACCAGATCCTGTAGTCCACCATGAGCAAACGTTGCCAAAGGACGGGGATGCTTAGAGCGTTAGGACTGTTGGCTTACTACAGAAACAGAATCATGCTGTTACTGCAGACGTTAACAAAAGAAGCCAAATAACACACAGCACCTAGATCCAGCGGCCAGATGCTGATGCGTATGCACAAAAACATATATCCACAATGTCTCACACGTAAACCAATAAAATATATGATCATTTAGATAATGCACACAGTTGACACATTCTTCAGCCCAAGCGTACTCTTGGTTTAAAGGGCAAGCTGAGGACAATAAGATGGAGATGGAAAAATAAAGTCAGATGAAGTCTTATAACTTATTGTCAGTCAAACTGAATTAAATCTGCGCACTCAGTGTTGTTGAAATGTTTTCCTCTATGTGGTAATAATCTTTGATCCGTTTATTGCAACGTCTGTCTGAATTTTAGCGCTACAAATCATGCCTCTGAATTTGAGTATGGCTGTGACATCACTGCCACTGGTGGTTTATTACTATTCACTATAAGCATATGAGGATCATTCAAAAGCTACACATCGGCCCTGCTCTGTTAGCAGTCATGTATGAAGCTCTTAACCTTGTTAGAGGACCAAAGCAATGAAACTCAGTTTGTGGGGCTGAGCTGCTTCTTTGCTGTTCTCTTTGTTGAAGTCATAAAGAAGTGGATCATACACTGATATTGATAAACCAACAGGTGTCTACATCTGTTTAACTGTGGCAGTGGAAATCAGGCTTTACACTAGCTTGTCATTAGATAGTTGATATAGCCACAGGCAGGGCAGCAGTCTGTTCATTTTAGTATAAAATATTTATGCTTTTTGTTCATTTCTAATTCATTTCAGCCACCAGGTAGAGGCTGCTGATTTAATTGATCTAGAGATTGACCAGGATTTTCCATTACCATAGCTCTAGTTATCTGTTACCCTTTTAATTTCTTGTCTGCCCTGCCGTGTGTTTTGCTGCCGTCTCCATCCTGTGCTGTCACTGTCTCTGTCACAGCTCTGTCTCACCCTGTCTGTCCACTGTCTCCTCCTCAGACCGTGGAGCATGGATTCCCCCACCAACCCAGCGCTCTGAGCCACAGTCCATCCCTGCAGCTGCTGGCCATCGGCACCCGCTCCGGGGCCATCAAACTGTATCCTTCACTCTGTCCTTGTTTGTATATAGTTGTCGGGGGAAGGATCTGAGCATCATGTTTGAACTTGAGGCAGGCAGTGCTAATGAACGGCTGTGACACTGCTAAATCCTCGTCTGCATTTCACATGGGCACCTGGTTCAGGTATTTAATTTTCCCACGCTGTTGCTCTACGCTGTCTGGCATTGTCAGACAGAGGAGTCTGTGTCTCCATAGCCTTTTGTGTCTCAGTAGCCTTTGCACAATTATGCTCATTGACAGTGCAGCAGAGCCAGTCGGTGCGCCCTCCCCATTGACACAGAGACACACACTGGTTTTTGATAACCGCAGTACCTTCTCTCATTAGGATAATCTGCTCATACAATGCAGCAGATTGTTCCTGGATGAAACAGTAAGAGGCACTGATGAAGGAAAATCTGTAAATGAATATTATAAGTCAAAGTGCAGAGGGTTTCAGGCCAAGTCGAAGAACAGAACACCTTCTTTTTATGTAGCATAGAAAGCATTTGATAAGATGCTATAATCAGTCTCTATAGCTCAAGTTCTGTTGTTTATCCACAGTGAGGTCAGAGTGAGATACACAGCCCTGGTGCTGCTGCAGTGGTTTGCTCATTGACACTTCAGCGCTGTGAGAGATTAAAGTCCGTTCTTCATGCTCATGGACAGACTCCCTGCTCTCTGTCAGCCTGGAGCCTGTACAGCAAAATTACATTCGCAGGTTAGCCAGCTGTCTGGGGTTTTCTAGTATCATGAAGACTTTTCATTTTTTGAGCTAAATCACTATGGTAACCTTTGGTGCACTTGAGCATGTTCAGTTAGAGTAAGAGGGTCAGATCCAAATGTGTAAACCCCCTACATATACTGCCCTTCAGCTCAGTGGAGCTGAGTTACCATTCAGCTGCTCACCCGTATTTGTTGTGATCACATTACTTATGATGAAAAACTAGCAAGTCGAAAAATTTGCTAGCTCAGCCATACCTCAAGGAAGTGCGACAACACGAGATGTTGCAATATTACTGAATAGTCCAACATACCATCCAGGATTCCAATGCTACAGTGCAATACAGGCAGCTCTGGTCCCACAGTGGCAATGACAGAGACGCCATACTGCCAGTCAGTGTGCTATCCAAAGGATTATGGAGCTGTTATTTTAAGAGGAAATTACAGCGAGATGTTGCTTTAACAAAATGTTTTTTTTTTAACCATCATCACAAAACTCAAAAACACAAAATCAAAAAACTTCCCCTTATCTTGTTACATCCTTTAAATATATTTGTATTTTTAAATCCCCTTTTTCCTTCTGTCAAACAAATGTCTTTGATGAAGACTCTTTACCTCCAGGGTGGTGAAATAAATGTATCCAAACCAATGTGATTTTGGTTGAATTAAATGGCTAACCCTGCCCATCAAATAAAACAGAGCAGTATCATAGTAGGCGTGTGTTTGCATTTCACACTAGTAAAACCTTTCCGAAGAATGTCTGTGAGATAGAGCTGGTCCTGCTTCTGTTTTAACTCGAGCGAGGTGTCACATTACAGAAGCCGAAGACGCTCGAACACCTCGCCTCACTGATGCTCTGTAGATAAAGAACCAGTCCTTGAAGAGGATTGGCAGAGTTAGCAGAGTCCAGATTGTGTTCCTCTATCTTGAGCCTATCGTGCTCAACATTAGGACAGTCACTACAGGAGTGTGTTTCACGTCACACAGTCTTCTCTTTCACAACAGCCTTATTACTTGAAAAATCTGACCAATGTCTATGGCTGAAATGTTGTGACTCTATACATTTTAACAATTAATTTATTAAAAGGTTATTGATAAGTTTGTTTGCTGTGAGACAAAAATATCACAAAACACCCTAAAGTGTGGAACACAGTGAAAAACCTACCTTAAGACTTAATACATTGCCTTAGCCCACTGTTTCTTCAGCTTCTTAGTCTGGATGTGGCGATTTATATTGTGTATACAAGGCCCCGAACAGTTCTTGTGCGGCTTCAGATGATGATGGATGTGATTGGCTTGTAATGAAGAACTCTGCCTCCTTTTAATGTGAAGCCAGCTAACCCAAGACTAGACCCAGCTAACCCAAGGAGAACCAGACTAGATTGAATTTGCTTTGCGATAGAGGCCTCTGGGCTGTGTATCACATGTCGTGAGTATGTCTAACAGGACTCTGTCCATCACAAATCTAGTCTGTCCTTAACCAGTACTCAGGTATGGAGCTCAAGGTGTGGAGTTCATGGGTCTACACGATGAGAATGCTGCCGTCACACAGGTGCACTTCCTCCCTCACCAGGTACAGTCAGAACATATAGAACACACTCCCAACAGAAGTTCTGCTTTTTAATGTAGCCCGACTTGTTTATTACAGAGGAGTCAGCTTTGGATGGAGCTGTATTCTCCTCTAGCTACTTTTAAATGCCTTTTGTGACTTTGAACTTTTTAGACAGTATTAATTGATTGTGGTGTTTTACTTAGGTTGAACTGGTTACGCTACTGGATGATAACAGTCTCCACATGTGGACTTTAAGAGCCCACAAGGGACTTTCTGAACTTCTGGAAATAGGACGCTTCACCCTCACTGGACCACCTGGGTAAAACACGCAGACACACTCATACACGTTTCCCTTTTCCTCGACCCTTTTCCATTGTAAGTAGTTTCCAAGGAAGCTTTTTAGGAACTTGGAAATTTGATCTACATTTCAGGCAGGGGATATTAGTTCCGCTTGTGGTTTCTGAGATGTAGTTTCTGTCCCTAATCCTGAGGTAGGACTTTCCAGTTGTTCAGGAGCAATCAAGGTGGAGCCGACTGATCCGACAGACACCTCCAGACAATTGCATATATTCTGTATATACCTGCTGCACAGATTAGACTGAAACTTAATCTGCAACTATTTTTATAATTTATCAAGCATTTTATTGTCAAATGTGAGGCTTTGATACTTCTTTGTCATGTTTTATTTTAAAGTTATCTTTGGTTTTTGGTTGAATAAAACTGAGTGTTTTTTCCTGTTTTCTGACATCATTTAGAGACCAAAGAAGAAACTGAGTAAAATAATCATCAGATTCATAGACAGAAAATATTTGTTACTTGCAGCTCTACTTTTTACAGTAGCTGCCCATCATTCTGCGAAGCGAGCTCACCCCCCTCTTGTTCGCCTCCTCAGTGCCCCTCCAAGTGTGACCAGAGTGACAGCGGTGCTGGCTCATTCCTCAGGGGAGCTGCTGCTGTTGGGGACAGAAGGAGGACATGTCTTCGTAGTTGAAGTTCCAGGCTTCAGAGAGCTAGAAGAGAGAAACATCAGTCTCGACCAAGTCGCCAGCAGGTCAGCAGCTGCAGCACACTGCGAGGGGGGGGGGTCTGTGCACGAATCAGAGAAACGTACACTAATTCTCGGTAGCTTAGCTTTTTTTTGGTATCAGATTCTCTTTTCTGTTTTGTTTATTAGGGCAGGAGAAAGTTAATGTGTTATTATTGCATTAATTAATTAATGCAGACAATTATTATTATTTTATCTTGCATGTATGTAGTTTTTTTTTAATTATTATTTTGAAAGCATGTTGCTCACTAGCTCTGAATACACACTCACAAACACCGAGATGGGTGTGAGGCTAGCACAACATCAACAGTTTCACAGGAACTCGCCGGCTTGTCACTACGCCTTGTGCTTGACCTCACTGTAACAGGGACACTTGCTACTGAACATTTTACTTTTTATGCTGCTCCCTGATCAAAGAAGATTGTCTCTGCTGATACCTGTTTTATTAATATTTTATTGCCTCTGTGTAAAGGAAAGACTGGTAAAAAGCACCTTATTTGTTTAACCTCATGTTATTGCACTTTTGTAGCAGTACATTTAAATTAAAAGTGTAATACACTACTTTAGTTTTTACAGTCCCACAGTTCCCTCTATAGCAAATGGATTGACCATGACCAACATGAGTGTGTAACCATCTTTCCAACTGCACCATTGTCTGTCCAATACACAGATTTCCGTACATCAATGTCATCAACAAATCAGCTCTGAGCAGTCGCACACTGCCTCTCAGTCCTTACCACAGTCTGTCTGTTGCGTCTCTCTCTCTCTCTCATTCCTTCCTCTCTCCTGTGTTTGTCCTCACTCGCCTGTCTCCTCCAGCGTACCAGATGACTACATCGGCCGCAGGAATTTGGAACACGTAGAGGCCTTACAGGAGAATGCGGCCAACCCAAACCAAGTAGTTATTGGCTACGGACGAGGTCTCATGACCATCTGGGATCTGGAGAAACAGTGTGCCGTCCAGCACATCCTTGCCACACAGGTAACTGCTCTGTAACTCTGTGTAAGGCCTGTGACCTGAATAGAAAACCAGCCAGTCCTGAATAAACTGTGGTTAGAACCATCGTGCTTAATCTTGATAGTTGCTTTGTGTATTTTCCATGTATCATAGCAATTGGAGAGTGTGTGGTGGACAGAGGATGGAAGCTACATTCTCAGTTCACACAGTGATGGAAGTTACTGTCGATGGATGGTGGGTGGAGACGACCAGAATGAGGAGGAGGAGAAATCAGACATTCCTTATGGTGAGGATAAAGGTGTCCACAGCCCACTTTTATTTACTGACAGGCGTTTCTTTTTCTGGAGGCTGATGATAACTTGTCTTTTATCGCTGCAGGACATTTTCCCTGCAAGGCAATTTCCAAAATAGTTCATCTACCTACAGAAGCAGGGTGAGTTATTTACCAGTGAAAGTGATTCTAACGTCTACACTGTTGTAATGTAACTTTACATGACCTATTGTTGTGTGTGTGTGTGTGTAGGCCTCCGTTCCTGCTGTTCAGTGGTGGTATGCCCAGGGCCAGCTACGGGGACAGACACTGCATCACTGTGATCCACGGTAAAACACACGTGGCTCTGGACTTCACCTCCAGGATCATCGACTTCTTCGCCATCAGAGAAGGACCACAGCACACAGGCAGGCAACTCGCACCGATCCAGTCTCTGACGACTGCCAAGCACTCTCATACACAGTTATGGGAAGGAAGCTATTTAGTAAACCTTGAAAGGCCTTTTCACTTTATGTAAGCTGATTACTGTCAGCTTTCTGCAGCGATCTGATTTTGGATTTCTTGAACATTTTGTAAACAAGAACCACAGTTTTAATGGTCAGCGTAGGGAGTCAGAGAAGCCTGGTTTCCCCAGCTAGATTTCTTTTGGTGAAAGATGACTTCCTTTACACCAGGCATTAACCTGGCATTTGTATCTGGATCAGGAAACACATGTTTATGCAATTTTATAAATGCACTCATTGTGATCGGATCATCCAGACAACATTTGGAGGAGATCGATCTCAGCCAGGAGTAAATGCAATCTGTACAGCATTCTAAATAAAACCAGGAACCCTGGCCGGTTTTGGACGGTTTTGTCCTGACAAATCCAATAAAGAGTATTCAAACAGGACAGAGGCATCTTCAACAGTCTTGACTAAAAGAGAAAAAGACACCATGTCAAAACTAGAGTTCAAAGCCACAACATGTAAAATTCTACTCCAGTTTATATCTGATTGTTCGACAGCAGCCATGTGGGAAATGGGACCATAGAACCGCTCCGACAGCTGAGCTAATTTGATGCCACTACAGTCTAAAGCTTTCCAAAAATACGGGAAAGCGTACTTTGTATGTAAACACATTGTGCAATTTCGTGCAATTTCCTGCCATAACCTGATTTCTTGTGTGCATGTAAATATGCTCATTGTGAGTCCTCGGGAGGATGTCAACATATAAGCAACGTAGTGCAACGTGTTATAACAGACATTGTGGTTTTGCTTTCAGATCATTTGTAGAAACAGAGTCTTTTGTCTTGGTGTGATTTCCATTACATTTATGTAGCTGAAGCGTCTCTCCAAAGCGACCTACAATGAGAACATTCAAAGATTTAGATACAACCCAGACACGGTGGGCAAGAACCAGTGTCTTGAAATGGTTTCAAACAGCCACTGGTAGCCAGTGGAATGTGTGGAGGAGTAGCGTGGCTGTATTATTTACGACCCACTTCCTTTTCGGATTTTCTCAGACACTTGTAACACTGTAAAGTCTTGACAAGTGAGACTAACCTGGCCCAGAACAGTTTGACTACATGTAACCACTCGCTCTGTCCTGTCCATTTGCAGGAGACCCCAGTGCGCTAGTGGTCCTGGTAGAGGAGGAGCTGGTCGTGATTGACCTGCAGACGGAGGGCTGGCCGGTGATTCAGACACCTTATCTGGTTCCCCTCCACAGCTCAGCCATCACCTGCTCCCACCACGTCTCCGCCATCCCCCTCAAACTGTGGGAGAGGATCATCGCCGCCGGAGACCTGCAAAAGACACACTACTCCAAAAAGGTACACCTTGGGCAGATGATAAAAACAAACTCAACTTTAGCAAGTCCATATCTTGTAGTTGCTTTTCTCAAATGATACCGCATTTTCATAAGTTTAATGAAGCTACAAATGTCTTACACTACGATATAATGGTACTTCTGCTGAGAGACATCTGCACAAACCCAAATAATAAACCTGTTTGTGTTAAAAAGCCTCACAGTCTGAAGCTATTCATATTTGGTTTACTGTATCCTGAACTTGGACACATTCCTTCATTTCTGGTTGAACACATAGCATTAAGTTGGTATTATTGTTAAATTTTCATTTCCCCTCTCTTCATACAGCCATGGCCAATAACAGGAGGCAAAAACCTGGCCCCAGACCCTCCACAGAGAGACCTGCTGCTCACAGGGTCAGTTCAGCTGAACTTTAGAAATATCTGTTTGAACAATCCTTTGATAGATTTAATGATATCAAGTTTATTTATTTGTGCTTGTGTGTAGGCATGAGGACGGCACAGTGCGTTTCTGGGACGCATCAGGAGTGTGTCTGCATCCCATGTATAAGTTGGGCACAGCTGGAGTCTTCCACACAGACGCCGATCCCAATGACAACATGAACCAAGGCACTGAAGGAGACTGGCCGCCATTCAGAAAGGTGAGGCTGTAATACAGACAGGCTGTGGAAAATTTCCTTGGCGTTTATAGATTAACAGTGACAAGGTAAAGCTAACCTTTTGCTGGAGCAACCTCACAGAAAACTAAAGTGGTTTGACAGAAATGTGTTTAAAGTTCAAGGTCCTGTTGCAAACTTTTCCTGGAGCCTTCAACCATAACTTGAAGTTAGTTAGAAAAGTCACAATTTTCAAAACTGTCAAAAAGCTACTGGCCCTTAGTTATAATTCATACAGTGTTATTAATGTTTGCAAATGATTTGTTTGCTCCTGACAGTGGTACGGCTCAGCAGGTGAAAACAGCTGTAATGTGGGGGAGGAGGAGCTTTGTCAAGTCTGAGAAAAATAACCCTGATGTTGTCATGAGGGAGTTTTCAAATGTATAACAGAACCTTAGCTGCAAATTGGGGGTTGAATTTGGAAGATGTGGGTTTTTACCATAGACTGGGCGACATCACTGGCACATCCATGTTTTACACAAAGGTTTCTGAAGAGCCGTTATGAAGCTCAGTGCGAAGCTCCCGGCAGCTCTGGCCATCACCATTTTGGCAGTTTTTTGGTACTTGAGCATTGGCTTTGTTTTTCAGCCCCTGCCAAGGAGGGGTTTAGGAAGAGACTCTGAGTTTTATTAAGGGAACTGTAGGATAGATTGTTTTTGTAGGTTGACTCTTACTAAAAGTCAGACTATCGCTGCTTTAAACTGTGACTGTTAATCTGCGTCTTATAAATCTCCTAACAATATGGAATTACAGAACTAAATTGCTTGTGATTAAATCTTTTGTTACTGTTGTCCAGGTTGGCTGTTTTGACCCCTATAGTGATGACCCGAGGCTCGGCATTCAGAAGATCCACCTTTGTAAATACAGCGGCTATCTGACTGTGGCTGGCACTGCTGGACAGGTGAGATGCCTGTCGAACATTTGTCGACATTTACTGTAATTTCGAACACCAAACCAACATACTGTGTTCTCAGATCTGAAGACAGTATATTATCATCAATGGCAGGAATGACTAAAACTATGAAAATGTGACCCAGGCTATGAGAAATCGCTACACTGCACAAGGTTTTTGTTAAACTCCACCATGAAAAGACAATTTAAGGCATATGTGTGCACGTGACCAAAGTATAGTATCAAGAGAGAATGAAAGTTTCTGTGATGGTTCCTCTGGCGTGTGCACTGTGTAGGGAGTAATAGAGTATGAGAAGGCAGTCTGGTGAAGACTCACTATTGGATGTCTTTGTGCTAAACTTTACTCCCCACTAACTGACTTAAATTGGCCCTAACAAGATCGCACAAACGTGGAGCTGACAGGGCGAGGGTGTGGTGGCCAGAATGGGACTGAGCTTCTCCTTTTCTTTGTCTATCCTTTATCAGTTTTCACAGAGGCTTTGTTCTGCTTATTCACTTGTTCCACTGTGTCTGTTTGTCTTTTCAGATCCTGGTGCTGGAACTGAATGATGAGGCAGCAGAGCAGACGGTGGAGGCTAAAGTTGTGGACTTGCTGCAGGGCCAAGAAGGCTTCCGCTGGAAGGTAAAGAGGACTGGTTACCACAGAAACAAATGCATTTCTCATCATTTAAGAATTTGAATGTGTTTCTCTGCACTCCCTTAAAAGCTGTAATATCTTACATTGGTTGTTACTGTATTACTTTTCTGTTGCATCCCATTTACCACTATTTTTTTGCTGTACTGTACCACCCAAATATAGAACTATGCCAGCGCCACAGAGTCAACTTGATCCGAGCAGAGTCTTGTTTTGGTTTTCTTTCTGGTTAGGGCCACGCTCGGCTGGATGTGCGAGAGGAGCCGGTGCTGTTTCCTCCAGGCTTCCAGCCTTTTGCTCTGGTCCAGTGCCAGCCTCCTGCTGTGGTCACCGCCCTCACTCTTCACTCAGAGTGGAAACTGGTAGCTTTTGGCACCAGCCACGGCTTTGGTCTGTACGATTACCAACAGAAGAACAACGTTTTCATCAAGTAAGGAGACGCAGTGAAAGAGATAAAACCTGTGTTTTTACATAAAAGGTTAACTGAGTTTTCACCCAGGAAGACTCTGCTCCATGTTTTAGCTGTTGCAAAGTTAAATCTTACAGCCACATGTTTTGTTCATGAAGGTTTGTTAGCTGGTTTGTGGTTTCAGTCAGATCCCATCATTATTGTGAGTAAATTAATCATGATAGTATCGTATCATGGGTTACCTTGTGACTTTCATCCCGAAGGGAAAAAAATAGTCCTAAATGACCACGTGCCTTGGGGTGACGCGTGAGGTTTTGAAAGGAGAAGTAGTAAAATGCGGAGAGAAATACAGCATGTACATACATGCAGGATGGACTGGACAAATAGGGGGTTTTCTTTTCTTGTACAGGATGGTTCTTCTGCATCACTAAAGTAAGGTGGTTTTCAGTTACACAGCCGTCATGAGATGCATAGAAGGGATTCAGTTCAAAGTCAGCTGAAAAAATGGTTTTCAACCTTTTTGACACAAAACAAACAAAACGTTTAAAAAAAAAAAGACTGAATTATTTCAAAGACGATGAATGAGTGAGCTACTAGACTGTTAGGAATCTACTGCCCGAGGACATTTGGCAGCAGTTCTATATACCGACGGGAACAACGTAAAGAAAAACCTGAATAAAAGAGTGGATTGTTTGAGTATGAAAAGGATGTGAATGAAATACTTTGGCCTTTTCAGTCACCAGATCGCAACCCAGTTATAAACGTATGAAGATTTTAGACCAGTGTATAATGTATATAATGTTCTGCAGCACCATCTCATAAGACCAAATGATATATATAAACTTCTGTCTTTTAAACTAGTTAATTGTCTGTCTGTCTGATGCTATATATTATTTTGTTCTGTCTGGTGTGTTTGTTTGTATTTGCTGTACTTGTTTTCTCTTTAAATCTGTCACAGTGCCAGTATTTGTGCCTGTGCGTTCATTACTGTATGCGTTTAACTCAGTATTTTCCCAATTGTAGGTGCACCCTAAACCCCAGTGACCAGCTGGCCATGGAGGGTCCTCTGTCCAGGGTGAAGAGCATAAAGAAATCCCTCAGACAGTCCTTCAGGAGAATCAGGCGCAGCAGAGTGTCGTTAAGGAAACATCACGTCAACAACGCTGCCAAGGTAGATCTGTAGCTCTCTGCTCTTCTGTACTTGGGAAAAACCACAGCTTACTGTGGTGTCCTTAAATTTTTATTTCTTTTGAACCTTCATCATTCTCATCTCTCTGAGTAGCTCCAGGAGGCGAACGCTCGTCTGGAGGCCGAACTGGCAGAGATGGAACTGGCTCCTGTCCAGAGGAAGATCGAGGCTCGCTCCTCAGATGACTCCTTCACCGGTCTTGTACGGACGCTGTACTTCACTGACACCTTCCTCTCAGACAGTGAGTTACTCTCTCAAACACTGAATGTAGCCCTTTTAAAAAAAGCAGACTCTGTACCTCCATGTTTTTCAAACATCTCCTCACTTTCTTCACATAAGGTACACACAACACACCCTCCCTATGGGCAGGGACCAATGGTGGCTGTGTGTTTGCATACATGCTCCGCCTTCCTCCCGCAGAGCACAGAGCAGACGAACCGGTCACCGCTCAGCCAGGTGAGACAGAGTTTTTGATGGTTTGGGGTAGAGTGTTTTTTCGACTCTGTCATCTTGTTGTAATGTTCCCTCCACTCTTTATTTTCCTCCTTTAATCCAGCTAAGGAGATTCAGCTGATGCACCGGGCTCCAGTTGTTGGTATAGTGGTGCTGGATGGTCACGGGGCTCCTCTCCCTGAGCCCCTTGAGGTGGCCCACGACCTGGCTCGCTCACCTGACATGCAGGGCTCACACCACCTGCTGGTCATATCAGAGGAACAGTTTAAGGTCAGGAGCACAGAGAGAGTGGTTTTTCAGCGTCTGCTTTATTTGTTGTTGTTGTTTTTCTTTTGGAAGCTCTATTACTTGGGGCCTGTACCACAAAGCGATTTCAACACACCCAGGATATCTTTTCGTTATCTGGTTTAATTAACCCTAACAATTGGGATTAGGATAAGCGCTATCACGAAGTTGGTTATCAACTCAGTAAGTCAACCCAGGGTTTCCCAATCCAGCCATGTGCGCGTTCACATAAAAGAGGCGGTGTTAGCAGCAGATGACCAATCGCAGATATAAACAAGTCCACTTGCATCAGAGCGTCATATTTTACAAAGAGCAAACTGTAACACTACAGAAATACGAGAGTAGCACGGCTGAAACTGACACATGCAGGGACACAGTGTGAATGCCTAAATGAACAGGCGTAGCTTGTAATAATGTGCTGATGTGTTCCTTTGAGCTGCACAGGCGCAGGTAATGTGCCCACCTTTTGCGACGTGGGTGGTCTCTGTTATAGCCTGTAAGATATCTTTTAACCTAAAATAAATAGCTACACAACTACAAATTTTGCTTCACATGCGGAACATCCTGAGTGACATACTGTGTAAATACTTAAAGTACATATGTTTCCTGAGCTCTCTGTGAAATAAAAAAAAGATCTGCTACCTTCACTGTCTTGATCTGCTACTCTGTTGCTTCTGCACTCCACACAGAGGCTACAGCAACCCTAAAGGGTCAAAACTCAAACCCAATATTCCCAGTGGCCTAAAAATACAACTACAGTAGGAAGAGAAGGGGCAGCACAATGCTGTCAGTTATGAATATAATGTGATGTACAGATTAGACTTAGGTGGTACACAGCAATTTTTTTTTGCAGTAAAAAAAAATGTTTTATGTGCCTTTTTTTTTTTAGAAACAAATGTTTGTATAATAATTTTTCACAGTTTTATTTAGAGACTGAGTAGAATTGTGTTTTCTAACAATTTGGATTTGCAGCAAATAAATAAGCTTTTCACGGATTTTGTATTAATAGTTGGATAATATATTGTGACATATAGCGATATATTGATAATCGCAGAATTGTTGTATCGTGATATTATCATGAGCCACGTATCGTATCATACAGTGAGGTACCCTGCGATTCCCACCCCTCGTCAGTATAGAGTCTTATCTGGAACATAACATGCTCTGGGGCAGGTTAGCTGTTCAGCACAAGTTACCATGGCGATCTACCCCGGTAACCAACATCGTGGTACTGAAAACCCAGGGTTAACCCCAAAGTTACCTGGATTAGCTCAAATCCTACTTCATGGTACAGCCTTTGGTGTAGCCAGGCAACACAGAGTTAGTGGCACTTAATTCTACACTCTGGAACTTGTAAGAGATGCTTATAGTTTAAGACTAATGTGTTAAAATATATTCCACTTCTAAATAAATGTTTTGCTACCAGACTGAACATAATAAATTTAAATAGTGCTCAGCTGTCTGGGGGGAAAACACTACACACTGATGGTTGTTCAGCTGTCCATGTCTGTGTGTGCAGGTTTTCACCCTACCAAAGGTGAGCGCTAAGATGAAGTTGAAGCTGACAGCCGTGGATGGCTCCAGAGTACGGAGGGTAGGCGTGGCTTGGTTTGGCAGCAGTCGGTCGGAGGACTACGGTGAGAGCGGCTTGGTGGTTCTGACCAATCAGGGCGACCTCCACGTCGTGTCACTGCCGACAGTCAAGATGCAGGTTCAGTACCCCTGCATCCGCCGAGAGGACGTCAGTGGCATCGCTTCCTGTGTCTTCACCAAGCATGGCCAGGGTAAAGACATGCCTACACACACTCTTCTACTTCTAGAATTGTGAAGAGCTTTTGGTGATAAAATGCATTTTCTACCCTTCAAATCTAACCCTAGAATTCACTCTAACCTAAACTTCATTGTAACCTAAAGCTCAAGCCTGAAACAGGCCTTTGAAGCAGGGAGGACCAGACATAATATGTTGATTTTCTAAAAAGGTCCTCACTCTCAAGGTCTGAAATAGAGACCTGCGCAGGACTGTTTTCTTAAACCCGCTCCCGCTGATTTTGTGACCATTACCGCCCACTCCCGCCTGCAGTGGAGTTAAAACTGTTATCTGGACAGACTCTGGACAAGACCCAGGCTGACGTCACTGAAATGTTATGCTGATACTATATAAAGAACATATCTCAAATTCATGTATGCTACTACACAAGTTAAATTTAAACCGGGTAAATTAAATGTGGTACTGATAAATAAAAATAATTTACTAGAAATATTTCAAATATGTTATGTTGATATTAGAACATATCTGGTAGGGGCGTCACAATTCTGCAGATGCAGGATTTAATTTTTGAAAATATTTTTTTTTCAGCACTGACTGCTTGTTTGTAAAGGTCAATATATGCCCTGACAAGTGTATATTTTCAAATTCTTGTCAAGTAGAGATGAAACAGTCTGAAAATTCCACATCATGAATACAGTGACCATAATGAGCAATAAAATGTGCTGAAAATGTTCAGTATGTACTGATACACACACTAAGACCACCAAGTTTTATTTATAAACCCATAAGATAAATGAAATAAAAAGTATTATTACAATCCAGACTTTCGGAACAATAAGATTTTTTATTTTTTTTAACAAGTAGTTCTAAAAAGAAAACTTTGTCCGTCTGTTTTCACCTTCACGCCCACATAAGACAGCTTTTGTTCTAGTGTGCCCACTGCACATGTCTGTTTTTACTAATATTACTGCAGGTTCATTACAGTTCCAAAAATGGCAATAACATTACTCCACATTAGAATCTGTATTCTCAGCCAAATGATTGTTCTGTTTTGATTGCACCTCTCAGAAACCCTCTATGTTCTGTTGTCTTCCTTCAGGCTTCTACCTGATCTCTCCATCTGAGTTTGAACGCTTCTCTCTGTCCACCCGCAACGTGGTGGAGCCTCACTGTCTGGTGGAGGCTCCTATATGCTCCTCCCCCCAACACAAACCCCAGCTTGATGGAGCTTCTTCTTCTCACAGGTATATAGACTTTAAGTTTCTATATCTTATGCTGAAAACTCATGTTTTCTTTCAGTACTCATGCGGTTTTGTCCTTTCTGTCCTTCTAGAAACGCCAGACGAGACAGTGAGGATGCAGGTAACATGTCCGTCAGGGACCGGCTTGATGTTTTTAAACTCTGTGCTTGTGCTGTCTGTTTTTACATAAACACCTTGTTTTGTGGCTGACTGTACTGACGTGTCCTCTGCCTGCTGCCTGTGTGTTCCAGAAAAAGCAGCTAGACGTGTTATGGAGCATGCTTTGCTGAATGACGAGAGTGAGTACTTAAGAGAAAGGGACAGAGGAGAGGAAGTATTTAAACAATGAAGTAGAAATATACCCTCGGTATGATATATCAGTATGATATATCAGGATAGTGTGTTCTGGCTTCAGCTGTAATAGCACCATGTGCTGCCTCTGCTAAAGGCTATGTCAGCTTCCTGCTCCCATCTTCATCAGACACAGCTACATCAGTGTGTCACACTGCAGTGTTTACCAAAAATCATCTCATCGCATGTTTTGTATAACTTCGCTTCGATCCCAGCAAGCTCTCTCCCAATGTGGCTGAATTGCTACCACCGGTCTTATATGAAGTGTTGTGTTGAACACTGGTTAATATCAGTCATGCTTTGTTTTCTTGCAGAAGTACTTCAAGAGATCCAGAAGTCACTAGAAGGAGAGCAGACGTAAGTATCATTTCTGCTCCCTGTTTCTATTAAAATTCCTCCACCAGGGAGGTTGTGTTTGTGTTGTTTGTATATGTGTTTGTCTGTCATTACATTTTGGAGCGGATCCGGATCACGGGGCGGATACATAAATAATTTATCATTTTCATTAACTTTGTGAGATAGGCCAGTGTTTACCAGCTTCTTCAAAATGAACAGAATTTGTTGCACATGCAGTAACGCATTGCAAAGTGAATAGTAGTGTAAACTCTAAACATGCAAACCATGTACGAAGCAGGTATGTTTTTAAAAAAAAACAAAAAAAAAAGGCTGTCAGGGATGGGATTTTTCTGGCTCAATGTAGATTTCCTGATTTTGCAACTTGCGAGAAGTACAATTCACAGGTGAAATGAGGCTTCAGCCAGGTACAACCGTAGTTTTACATGCCATATTTTTTTGCTTGAAACGCACATCCATATGGAGAAGGCAGTCACCATAAAAACTTATTACTGTACGTCGTTGTTGGCTTTCCTGCCTGTTCAGCTGCCCCAAAGTGGCCAAAAAATAAGTGCACGCAGTTTTTAAAGTATTTCAGAAGTAATACTAACGAACAGACAAATTATTATAACAAAACACACTATTAATTTCTACTAATGACAAATTAATTTGAAATGTGAATGGTAGTTATCTAAAGTTTTGACTGTTGTATGATTGCAGACTTGGTCATGGGAGGTTTAAAAATACTGTCATGTGTCATGCACAGCACTACGTTCATTAAATGAATGAACTGTTTACTTGCCCCACTTTTTTAATACCTAGTTGGACAAATTCCCAGTCATAATTATGATAATCATGATATTGACATGATTTACAAGCCTGAAAATTTAAATTGGGATAACTCCCACATTTAATGAACGCAGCACGGTCACTCTAATCTGAAACGAAACACGGAAACAGTCCAGTTGTCATGGTAATGGAAGCCTTTTCTGATTGCCACAGGTCACTCCTGGAAAATAACGTGAAGAGTGCTGTAGCTTGAGACATCTCTGGACAGTTGAGGTGAGACTGAGGTAGTGGCACATTTTTGACTTTTGGTACTACAAACTGACATGTCATTAACTGTTTTGGAGTCAGTTATTTGCTCATAGTGTCTTTCTGTTGTCTCTCCTCAGAGTGAACTGACATGTTGATGCGTATGAAGCCTTCTGCTGTTCTGTAGCAGAAATTGCTTCCTACTCAGCTGACAAAACCACTACAGACCCCCTGACCCAATGCCTCAGTGACTGACTTCCCCTCTCCCAGCCCACATCAGCCCCTCGTAGAGAGACACCAAAGGGCTCTTGGCAGTAGTGCTTTATAAGCACCATCAGGCTGTTTGAAGGCTCACTAACAGTGCGGACAGAAGGTGAAATAAGAGACACCACCTGTGCCTAAAGACCACACGCTGTACACATATCATTAAAGTGTGGTCCCATCCATTTAACCCAAAGCTACATGAAGCACATTCCTGACATGTGACAAATGCCATAATTCATCACACCAAGATCAACACCAGCATCAAACCAGCATCTCAGATCTGCCATAGATATCGCTCGTTGAAGCTGTTTGGCTTAAATAGCAACTACAGCCACTTCATTCTGAAAGCCTTTGTCACCACCAGCCTTTTCATGTGGATTCTGCCAATGAAATGGTTCATCCTTTCAACGTGCTCTCTGCTGTGCAATCTCACTGGCCTTCATCTCCCCACATGGACACACACATGGAAGGAATATGGGGGGAGATTTTTGATAATGTTGATGAAAATGTTTGTGGCTTAAGTTTTATGTGATTTGTGCCATCAGATTTATTCTATGGAAGCCCATTTCTGCCAGGAAAATAAATAGATAAAACGCTAGGATTGATACACAAGGTTGAATCACCAGAGACTAAATCAAAAATATATAAAGGTTTCATCAAAATTATGACATTAAGACAGACTCTTGGTATTTGAAATTATGAGTTATGTTTTTACAAAATATCTAGAAAGGTCAAACATTTTGACTTAGTATCTTGTCATTTTTATTTGGTATCATAATTTATATTCATGTTTTTGTCTGTTCTTTTAGTTTATAATTTTTACTCAAAACGCCATTTTTTTTTTTTTTTTTTTTTTTTAAATTTTGGCATAAATGAGCTTCCATAGGATTCAGAGGAACTATCAAGGGAAAATATTTTCAGTCATGCCACAGAAGAAAATAAGTTTTATGTATGTTGAACCACACTGATGTTAAACTTGTTTTTTGTTTTTTTTCAGTCATCACTTACAAAATGATAAATAGCGTTGCAAACTGAATTGTATACTGTATACTGCTAACACAGCCCTGTCGCCTCCCGTCCACTCTATAACTTTATAACCGGCCATAGGTACTTCTCCACTACTGCAGGGCTCACAATGCTGTACTTTCTGGGGGGAACAGCTTTCTATGGGATTAGGTTTTTTCATTATTTTAATGTAAACCTTTTTTTTTTTTTTTTTTTTTTATTCCAATGAATAATGTAATTTAGGAATGTAATTGTAAGCTATTGTAGTGACATGTTTTTAATATATACAGTGTGTATGTGACTCAGTCTGTACCTGTGGGCCTGTTGTAACGGGGTTGGCTGCTATCGTACAAGGAAATATTTTGGTACTGTGTCTCAGAATGCTGGGTATTTTAGCATCAGCCTAGAATATATTTTTGTAGTGAACTGATTAAGAACCCTAATTTTTTTTTTTTTTTATTATTTGTAACTTCACACTACAGTTTTCTTGTGGATAATTATTACATGTTTTTCTCCAAGAATGAATGCGTCTGTTTTTATTTTCAGACATTTCTCATTTAAAACCTAATGGTTTTCCACATCATTCATCTCTGCTGTACTGCAAAGAAATACTTGACAGTGTATGGCTGCTGTTTCAGAGTCTCTTTACCTTTTAAATTTCTGATTTCTTCTAAAAGCTCAGATATAAACTTGGTGTTTGTGAGCTCTGGTGAAGTGGATAAAAAGAGGGATCAGTTTTCATACATGCACAGCCAAGAGTTTTGATCATCCATTATAGATTAAGGCACTTTGTCTGCTAATTGTCAAGAGCCATAATGGCATCGCAACCTGAGCTCTCTAAGGACCTGGCTCAGGCTGGGCAGCAGCAGCTCTGTTAGAGGATGACGTTGCAAGATAAGTTACTGTTATTTGCCACTTGAAGATTTTAAGTATGTTCAAAAATGGTGCCTGAATACATTGCGTATTGAACTTAATGTGTTTATTCAGGTGACAGCCTGGAGTGTGGAAAGTTAATGTTCTCTGACACAATGTGACTTTGGTACATTCACCTGGTATCAGTTGTTTGTAAATAAGGTGAGAGTCCAGAGTGCGTCCTGTCTTGAGGTCCTGGGTTATGATTGTTCCCAGGAAGAGGAAGGACTCCCTACGTTCTACTCCAATCTTCAGGATTTTTTACAAAAAAACTAACTTGAGAGAATGTGCTGTCCTCTGTGACACATTCATATGCACATAAATTGGAACAATTGAAAACAAAGATAGCAGAAAGATGAAACTTGAAAAGTTTGAAATTGATACCATTGTGTAAATTAAATCAAAATGTTAACTCAGGGCGAGTTTACATTTCAAAACAAATAAGGATTTTTTTTTAAATTAATTAAACGCACCTGTTTGGTTCGCCTTGGAGTGCAAAAGAAAACCTTGTATGTTGCACAGTTTAATCATGGCACACCTGCCACACCAACACTACTCCAGACATAGCAAATTTAACTTCATCAGTCATGTGTAGAGCAGGTGAACGGAAGCACATTGCATTCACCGAAGGAAGAAAAAAAACTGACACCTTGTCTTGTAATTATAAGTAAAGGTGTCATAATTACAAGAAAGGATTTAGGGTTGGTTACTTGTGGTTTAAAAGAAGATAAAATACAGATTTAAGTTTTTTTCTTTTGTTTAGTGTAGACAAAATGCTGTTTTTCCATTTAAACAGGGTTCAAGTCGTTGGCCGGCTGTGTGAATTAATCTCATTTGAATTGAAGTGTATTGATTACTTTGCAGTATTTAAGCCTGTACTGTTTGTGTGTATACACTGATCAGCCATAACATTATGACCACTAACAAGGGAAATTAATAACACTGATTATCTCGTTACCATGGCACCTGTCAGTGGGTGGGATACATTAGGCAGCAAGTGAACATTTTGTGAAAGGTGATGTATTAGAAGCAGGAAAAATGGGCAAGCAAAAGAATTTGAACGAGTTTGACAGGGGCCAAATTGTGCTGGCTGGACAACTGGTGTGTTCCCAGTCAGCAGTGGTCAGTATAGGAAAAGCGGTGAACCAGCACACTGACCCTGCACGTGGTCCGATCCAACAGAGGAGCTACTGTAGGTCTGTTGCTGAAAAACTGAATGCATGGTTCTGATACGAAGGTGTCACGGTGCATCACAGTTTGTTGCATGTGGGGCTGTGCAGCCGCAGATCAGTCATGGTGCCCGTGCTGACTCCTGTCCACTGCGGAAAGCACCTACAATGATCTTGTGAGCATCAGAACTGGACGACGACGCAATGGAAGGTGAAATGTGAATGGAGGTGACCTGGTGTGATCAATCACAATTTTTCTTACATCACGTGGATGGCCGGGTGAGTGTGCGTTGCTTACCTGGGGAACATATAGCACCAGGATGCACTATGGGAAGAAGGCAAGTGTGATGCTTTGGGGAATGTTCTGCTGGGAAACCTTTGGTCCTCCTATTCATGTGGATGTTACTTTGATTCGTTCCACATAAGCAGTGTTGCAGACCATGTGCACCCTTTAATGGAAGCAGTATTCCCTAATGGCAGTGGCCGGATAATGCGTCCTGCCACAAAGCAAAAGTGGTATATAAAATGGCACATAAAGCTGTTTTTGCTGACGGAATAACAGTGATATGTAACATAGATGTCTGAAGACATCTCATACAACTTGCACAATTACAACTATACTTTATACAATGGAGCATGGTTTATACACTACTGATGTGAAGAGGATGTAAAAATCTTCAAATAAACCCTGACATTCAGAAGTGGAACAATCTGCCCTTCTCTTAAGGTGGGAGTATACAAATAATTAAAATGTTGCCAAAATATAATAAATGTAATGATTATTTAAAGATTTTCTCAATTTAATTATTCCCACTGGAAGAAGTGTAGTGGGGAATATTAAACCAGTGCACTGCACTTCTCTGCCTTTCTAATGAACATACAATTCTCAATAATAAACTGTCTCTCCAATAGAGAGAGGATTTTTTATTTTTATAGCAATGGTGTATTGTGGCGTTCTCTGGGGCCCAGTTTCAATGTTCGCCCTCATAGACTTAAATGTTGTCACCTGGTAATTGATTGAGAGCAAGAGGGTGAAGGGCTCAACATGCTATAAATAGGAATGGGACATTGTCAGGTTACCCTGACAACGCAGAAACATGTTGCTCACTTTTTGTTTTACGTTTTTCTCCGAAGCCAAGGCACTTACCTGTTATATATACGTTTTGCAGGCTCTTGTCCTACAGAGTGGACGAGAGGTAGCCTAATTGTCAATAATTATCTATATTTGTCAATAATCAGTCCACTTTCATTGGTCAAAACAGCATCGTTAATTAAGCTAAATTAATAGTTGAATAAACTAAGTGTGTAATAAGGTGATTGCATTTTCCTGATTTCGCATGTTCTAAGTTGGCTACCATTTTACAAACGTTTTGTTCTAACCATGTTAACGTCAGGGCTGGTCACTTCTCCCATGCTAGTTTGCTAACTGTTCTTCTTCTTTCTCATATAAGGTGAGTTTGCCATGATTTTTCTTTTGCTTCTGGGCTTTCCATGGTAACCCACCATGTTTCACATCACAATGCTATGAACTACGGGCAATTTCTTCAGACAAAAAGGGTGCAAAAAGTGCTCAAAATGTCCACAAGAGAGCCCTCGCATACTTGACGGTTGGACAGTGGGACAGCTGTAAGTCCTCACAGACTTACCAGGAGTGCATCTCAAAGTCTGTGAGTCTGTAGGTGTGGACATTGAGATTGGGCCTACATGGCTCTGGGTTGTTCACCCCTTTAGCTTTTGGGAAACCAATCATTGCTGGTTGCTGGTGTGCAGGTAGGGGAATGTTGCCACAGAAAAAACTTTGCTATACTACAGAGAGATTTACCTGGCGATGGCAGTCTTCATCAGCATTGTGTGAACTCATTTGGCAAGGGCTTAAATGTAACTGTAAATGTGACTTTAATTTATATGTACATTTTTAACCCTCAGCTTTAAAATGTAATGTTATAAATCTTTTTTATCCTCCATCCAGTATTAATTATTTGTCTTTGATTAATAAATATGTAAATAAATAAATAAATCCTTCATAAAGTGAAAGTTAGCAGTTACACCTCCTAGTCATTTTTGAAATGCTTTTTGTTGGGCAACAGAGCCAGTTCAAGAAAGACGTGTCACTGTAAACATCACTGCCTGCACTGAGATATTGATAATTTTGAAATGAAGCCAGTCCAGCATTGAAGCTATGATGAAATCCCCCTCTCCCTGAGGAAAAAGCCAGCAAAAGAACCCCTTTTCTCTGTCCTCTCTTATTCTGTCCCTCTCTTCTCCATCAGCACCTATTGTTTATCACTCCAAGCAGCACCTCTCACCTTTCCTCCCAAGCATTCACCAGCTGGCCATATGAATGGCAGCAAGGCTGTATGACCTGCCAGATAGAGCTGTATTATTCAGAAGGCACTTTGTGTTTGTGTGCGCGAGCGTCAGTGCACGCCAGCTCACCTTTGTTGATGGGGGCATTGTGTGTATGTCTAAACCACCCACATACTTTTGTTGTATGTGCCTTATTGTATAATGTTAGTGGATGGGATATTGGTGTGTAACTCCCCATCAGTTCTCCTCCTGACCATGGATGTATGTTTGTATCAGTGACACCAGTTCGTGAGGACAGGCCGGAGCACTTTGCGACCCCCAGCCATGCCTGGGTTTCACCTGAGAAGGCTGGTAAGCTATATTACACTGAAAAGAGCTCTCACTGCTTTCCCCCCAGGATGTACAGGTTGTGCAACTACATTTAGGAGGATCTAAAGATAGCCTTTCATTGCAGTTTAGATCTAACCTGCAGATAATAGCTTTTGTGTGCTGTTACGGAAAGAAAAGGAGAGTCCTTTTAATCCAGAATGGAAAAGCCACTTTATTGTGCTTTCGCCGTGTTACCCTATATTGATTTACTGTCACTTGTGTTTTGTGGGAGATAAACTGCAGCTCTCGATCTCAGGATAGCAATGAAAATCCAGCTAACTGAGACTAAACTAGGTCTGACCTGGGTGTCTCTAGCCTCAGAACAAGGAGCAGGGACTTAAGTGTGAAACATAGTCTAAATGCTGATTGATTGAGCCAAGGGCCTGGTTTCACTGAGTTTGACAGACGTGTTACTCAACTTACAGCCCTTAATTGTTTATTTTACTGAATGGCTGGCTTATCTATTAAAATGTAACGTTGAACGATTTAAATTTCCTAAATGCCTCACTATTAAAGTATGCACTTCTTTCAATTTCCCGAATCACTATGATGTCAAATTATAAAATAAAGACGATTTATGTGGATTTGTCATTCTCCAGGTAATCGAAACTTAGCAACAAACAACTGTAGAATTGATAACAATGGCACCAGTCAAGTCCCAAGGTAGAACAAAGGCCAAAAAGCAGAGGGCAAAGGCAGCAAAAAACGGAAATCAACAGAAAAATGTGAGACCAAATGATTCCAAAGCTTCTCAGCCTACCTCTAAAGAGCTTAATGGGAAACAAAAAGCAACTCCTGAGAATGGAAAGACAAATAAAGTGAAAAGTAAAAGAATAAATAAAGCAGATCTTAGTAAAATGGGAGGCACAGAAAAAAAGGAACCACAGAAACAAGGCAGATTACAACCTCAACATGAGAAAGATGGTACGATAACAGATATAAAGAAGAACACCAAACTCAAACCTCCACCAAAAGCATCCCCAACCACACAAGGGAGGACCAACAAGCTCCCCACTAAGCTTGAAAACAACAGAAGTGATAAAGAGACAGAGAGTGAGGAGGAGGAGGAGGAGGAGGAGGAGGAGGAGGAGGAATCAGATGCAAGAAGCTCAGCAGAGGTGACGGAAGAGGAATCTAGTAACGATGAGAAGGAGGAGGAGCTGGCCAGTAACGAAGAGCCAGCTGAGACGCAGGTGAGTGAGGAGAGCAGTGAGGTGGAGGCATCAGGCACTCAAAGAGATACAGAACAGATAGCAAACAAGGAATCAGACAAAGAGCTTTCAGAGGAAGCCAAATCCAGAATTGACTCCGAGGTTGAACCAGTAGCATCCAGTGAGGAAGAGGAAAACGATAACAACGTTGAAGAATCTGAAGCCGTCATCAGTGATGGGGGTGAGGACGAGGAGATAACTCAGGAAGGCACGTCTGCAAAGCCAACAGCTGTTAAAGCCTGCAGACAAAGCAGACAGACTCCTCATCCCTCAAAGCCTGCACGAGGGCCGAAACACAAGATGTTTAAAAAAACAAAGGAAGATAAGCAGGCTGAGAAGGCTGAGAAACAGAGGGCCAAAGCAGAGAAGCAGAGGTTAGAAAAAGAAGCCAAACAAAAAGCCAAGGAAGAAAAAAAGAACAAAAAGAAGCCACAGAAAGAGGACAATCCCAGTTCTGCAACAGAAGAGATTCAACCACCGAAAGGTCTTTACGTCAACAAGGGCAACACAGCAAAAGGCAAGACCCAGTTTGCAAATAAAACAAAAAGTATCAACGTGAAAGATGCCCCTGAAGAAGCTGATCCAGATGAGGATGAGCAGAAGGCTGAATCAACATTAACCAAAGCCATCAAAGGCCAAAACCGAATTATGCTTCTCAAAGCCAAAGGTAAAGACTACAAAGCCATTCTGGAGCCAGAGGAGCAGCAGGACACTGGAAGTGTGGTCAAAGTGGGGCCACAGAGCTTGCTCCTGGGAAAGGTCAAGATGGCATCTCCTCGACATAAAGCAAATAAGATGTTAGCAAAGCCTGACAAAGAATCTGAAAGCGAGGCAGCTGATGAGGGGTCCAGCAAACCCAAGGAATGTTTAATAGCACGAAGAAAAGGTACTCTTCGCAGAGTATCTGGATGGATTCAGAAGAACATGCCACGGGGGTTAAAGTTGAGAAAGAAGCTTTCTGCTTGTACTAAAGCCATCGGTGTCTCCCGTTGGCTCTCCCTTCAGGTGATAAAACAGAAACAAAGTCCCAGAAAATCTAAGGGCAATGTCTTCAAACATAGAATAGCCATGAGAGTTGCCAGTAAAAGTAGCCTGGCTAGTAAGAAAAATAGGAGCTCCTCTGAGGACAAGCTGGCTAAAGAGAAAGCCAGCCTCCAGGGCATTGGAGGGGACAGAGGGGAAGAAGCGGCACCAGCTGGAGAGAAAGAGATAGAGGCCAAATACGCCGTGGTACTCCCCAGGATGAACAAAATGGGCAAGGCAATGACAGCTATAGTGCCCCTGGCTCCTGGACCTTCTACACCATCAAATACAACTGGATCACCTGGAGAACCCACTATGCCAGAGCCCAAACCCCCGCAACCATGTGGCAGGCTTGTGCTCCCTGTCAAACCGGATCTCAGCCTCTTGAAGTCTATCAAGAAGCCCTTGCCAGGATTAACATCAGCTGGAGATTTGGCAGAGAGGAGCCATGGGTCCAGTAGTACACAGGAAGGGTCATCCAACGCTGAGGATAGAAACGGGAGAGCCACCCTGCACAATCAAGATGGAGTCAATGTGCTACATACTGTAAGAGGGAAACTGGACACCTCCCAGATCAACCTGACCAAGATGTCCTTGTCAGGAAGAACAATAGACGGTGGACTGACTTGGGCCAAAGGACAAGACCCCGATGGAGAGGCTGCAGCTGGGATACAAAGGTCCACCACTCAGCCCTTTCCCAATGGGGAGGCACGTGAGGTGATTTCAGGTGTCCAGACCTTGTATGAAGAAGAGGCAGACAGAGAAGTGGCCCAGCTGATGGGTGGAGGGGGTACATATGCTGTCGCCCAACCAGAGGTGCACTGGGCTGGTAACCCCCGGATGAGTGGAGACCCTCAGGTATGTGTTACATTTTTGGTAGTAGACTTGAAATTGAGAAAATGAAGCTGCTTTCTCTTACTTACACACATCTTACAAAAATAACAGTAGATGAAGTAACCTTCTTTTAGGGTCAATCATCTATCTTTGCTTTATGTGGTTTAGGACTGGCTGCGCGCAGAGAACCTGTTGCCCCACCAGACGATAGAGAAGCTATCCAAGTGGACAGTCTATGACGATGGAAGCCAGGCCAGGACAGTTCCTGCCCACAATGGCAGGGGCCCCTGGGAATCAGAGGACCCCACCCAGGAGATGCTTGAGAGTCGACTGGTCAAGGCACAGGTATTATAATGACTCTTTGCTATACTAAAATCATTAGGCACATTCAGAGTAAATTTCTGTCAAGCTTGATTCACCCCTTCTGCCCCTGGATTGATTGTACAGTTTCTATTTATTCATGATAAACGTGTATTAGATGTATAGACTTAAGCTCTAGCAAGTTAGCAATGTACACATCTTTGAACCTGCTGGGTAGTTTGGTTATGATTCTGGTATTCTGGTTTCAACATTCACAAAACACTTTCAACTCAAGCAGATACATCTTCCCCACAGTTTGCACTGCCTGGAGCAAAGTTGCCATTTTTGCCGGGGGTGGGGGGGTATCATCCTTTCCTTTTGGATGAATTAATTTACTTTATTTTACCAAGATAATTCACTTAGTATCAACACTGCCTTCCAGGGAGTTCAGCAGTTGAGAGGTGCCTCTCTAGAAACGCTGTCAATCAGGGTGGGGAAGATTTCCTGGAAAAAACTAACAGAAGTGTGCATGATTGTTTGTCACGACTGGAATTTTGTTAGGATGGTTGTTGTCTTTTTGACTTTGTAATTATATCCACCATTTGGGTTATGATTTTGCCCATTTTAAATACAAGAATGAAAAACAAATCCTCCAATTTATTATTCTTAAAAACTATTTTTAAAAACATGTAGCCGACTTAATAAATATCAAATAAAAATAAAAATACTGAAAGGTGTGTGAAGGGGGTGAATGTGACATGTAATGTAGCGCTTTGAGTGGCTGGAAGACTAGAAAGATGCCATGAATACAATCCGTTTACCATTTGCTAGCATCCAGGCCAGTCGCCTGCTAATCTTCAGTCTGCATCCCTACCTGCTAGCGACCAGTCTGCACTCTAGTCTGCTAGCACCACACCAGCCAATTTCTGCCAGATCCTGCCCTGGAGTCCTTCGTTAACAACTTTGCCCAGCTCCTCATTCTCACCACTGCCCAGTGCAGTCATGGCGCAGATTTTGCGAGATTTCCTGTGTTCACAGTCTAGACTCGGGCTGAAAATCTGTTCGTGTGGTGTGGTGTCTTTGTCACATCATGGCAAACTACAGACTTTAGGAGCAAAACGGTTAAATCTAGGATTTTTTCTCCTCATGTTTGTGGTCTATCACATTTTGAAAAGTTTTTAAGATGTAAAATCCTTTGGTGTGTACCCAGCATTAGAGTGAGTTATCCTGTGCTCCAGAAACTGATCTGTCCTGACTTTGTTGGCCAGCTCCCCAGAGATTCAGGTGATTAGCTCCCTGGTGACCTTGCTGACCAGCTCAAGGAAGATTTAACTGTCCATCTCCCTAAAGTCTCAATTGCCTGGTACCACAGAGGTACCTCCAGTCCTGTCAAGTTCCTGGTTGGCGGTCAGACCGACATCTGCCTCGGTTTCCCTGCAGTGGTCCAGCGACCAACTCCCTGTCCCTGTTGAGCTACAGCAGTCCCCAGTCCCTCAGCTGTAGCAATCACCTGTCCCTGCTGAGCTGCAGCAATCTCCCATCCCTCATTTCTAATGCCAGCCTCCGGACTGCAAAAAATGTGTTGTAGTGGGCGTAGCTAATGGTGATTCTATGAGTGAGTTTCACCTTCAGGTCATCAAAAGGCAAACAAGCAACAATTTGTGTAGCTAAACTCTATAATCTACAATCTCTACTCTTAGATTCCAAAGCTTCTTTAATCTCTACTGATAGTAAAAAAGTACATATGTACCTGTTGAGTCAGTGTATCTATGCTTGCTTGTTTCCAGATGGGACAAAACGCTACATCGCATCTTTTCACTGGAACACGAGCACATTTCCCACATTTTAGCCTCACTCCACTGGCTGCCTGTACATCATAGGATTCATTTTAAGATACTTTTATTTGCATTTAAATGTCTTGTTAATGGTCTTGCCCCACCCAACATCGCTGAGCTGCTACACCCCTAAAGACCCACCCGTTCCCTCAGGTCAGCTGATCAACTGCTCCTAAGTGTGTCCCAAAAGAAAGTGCAAGCTCAAAGGGGACCGAGCTTTTGCTGTAGCAGCTCCTAAACTGTGGAACGATCTATCTCTGCACTTTAGACGGGCATCTTCACTGTCCATTTTTAAGTCTTGTCTTAAAACCCACCTCTTTTCTTTGGCCCTTGGAAAACTGAATTTGACATTTCTTGTTTTGATTGTATTGATTTTATTTTTTTCTTGTATGATTATTTTTACTTGTATTTTATGTGTCCTGTGAGCTTTGTCTTAGTGTTTTAGGTATCTATATATTTATTGTTTTTCTGTACAGCACTTTGTGTCCACTTTGGATGTTTAAAGTGCTCTATAAATAAATTTTCATTGATTGATTGATTGATTTGCTTGACCAGTCCAGTTGACAGTACTCATGGCAACAAGTAACCTGGAACTTACAGTTGTTGCTTAGCACTTAGCATCAGCTGATGGAGTCCCAAAATGCAATTCCAGGAATTTGTCTTCAAACAAGATGAACAGGGGAAACACAAGCAGAACCAGTGACAATGGATACATCTTATGTTACATTTTAGTAACTTCCTGCAGTGGAAAAAGCCTAAAAGTGGTACAATGTGTTTCAAAAGCGCTGATCTCCATGTTGAACTGATGGTGGCGCCAGACTAAGAGAATCATCTTGGTTTTTTAATATCCTTACATTTAAAAGCTAAATGGCCTGTATTTATCTGGACAACTTCCTCTGGACCAAAGTGTTGGACAGAAATGTTGACCACATTGTCCTCAAGCTTTGGACCTGCATTTGGCAGAGAAAGACTTGCACATTGGCCATTCTCTATGTTACTGTAATATTCTAGAGGTGAGCCTCAGTATTTGCCATTTTACTCATTTCTCATTCTATTATGTCAAGCAGCATTGTCCTGAAAACATATTAATCCCAAATTCAAAGAACTTAAACTGTGGTTGTCCAAGGATTGGAGTGTCAGCATATCAGTTCTACATTATCACTTATGCTTGTGTGCACACAAGACAATAGGACATAAAAGACTTGCTGCTGGTTTATTTATTTCCTGGACTGTGCAAATACAATAGAGAATACAACACACTGCAGCGTGCTGCTATCAACTGTCACACTGCTCCACTGCTGCAAGTGGATTGGTTACCTGCTGTGGAAAAGTGGAGTGGAGCGCTAAAACAAAGTGTGGAGATAGGTCTGGCTATGCAACACTATGGACAATTAGCAACAGGGAAGTGCAGAATCAAAACATCGTAAACCATAAAGGGATCTGGTAAAGGTGCCTTCCCTTTTTGAAAAACGAATTTAATTCACTGTAACCAGACTAGAAGATGGCTTTGGAGAGAAGGTAAGGCAAAGTAAAGATGTCTGAAGTTTGTGGTCCTGTCTTGAGGGATGTTTTAAAATGAAGGGTGGTAGAATTTTAAACGGTAATTTGGGTCATAATCTGGGTCCTATTTTCACATATTTTGGTGTTGAAATGACTAGCATGTACAAAATGTTATAGCTGCAAAGCGGATCCAGTGGCCGCAATGTATTCCTTTGGGGCACTTGTCGAATTACCTTCACAAAACGTTTTTTGACACAGACAGGCTCAGACTGTTACACTAGGTGTCTGACAACATCATAGAAAGGATCCCTATGACTGACTCCCGGTGACACCCTTTGTCCTGATAGACGAGTTGTTGCAGGAAGAAACTTGAGTCTGAGTTACATTGCTGCCCTCTGAGCCACCTACTGCACGGATTCCAAATATTTTTTGTACTTAGTAGTCATTTTGACACCAAAATATGTGAAAATAGGGCCCAAATTTAAAAGTGCCAAAATTATCATAATCCTATCCTTCTTATCCACCTGTTTGTAACCTGTGTCCTCGTATCTGCACGTCTCTGCCTTTTTCAGGTTGTGATGACTGGCCGCAACATAGCTGTAGAGGTGGATGAGGTAGAGGATCTGTCTCAGCTGGAGTGAGTTCACACACACACACACACACACACACACACACACACACACACACACACACACACACACACACACACACACACAGTGCTTACATTGCTGTTAAAATATTTGAACACTTTTTCAACCTGTTTGTCTAATGTTTTTAGAGAGGTGTCCGAGAGTTCTGTGCTTCTGAATCTGAAGAAGAGGTTCCACCGTGACTGTATTTATGTAAGAAATGAATGGCCTTACACTTTGTTCTGAAGCCTTTTAAAGAAGGTAACATGTTCTCGTGCCATTTGGGAGAAATGCTGCAACTGGGAGTTTATATTAAAAGAGGTTTTGGAAACAACATACATTTATGCTGAGACATGACAGAATAAAGTAGTTATAAGAATTCACAAGGAGACAGCAGATTTGTTTCTGTAAATTGGTGATAATGTAACCCTTAAAGAGTAACTTGACATGAGGCTGCAAAAGCAGTGTTTCACTGCTGTTTGTGGTTTATTGTGTGATTGGGTGTGGTCAAAATGTGCTCTGTTGTACCTGTAATCACACCCAACAGTGACATCACACTGCACTCACACTCCCTGGAGTTTACTTTTATGTCACTGTACTGGAGGTCAGCATATATTTTCAGCTGCTTTTAAGTTGCACTTAATACGTGAACTCTATGCTACTTTATTTTTCTTGGTTAGTGCTTCTCAGCCAAAACAGTATCATTTTTGTGATAAATATTCTAACATCAAGGTCCCCCGTTACCACTTTTTTAGAGCTTTCTAAAAATGCCTTCCTCTGCTAGCTGGAGTTTACAAAATCCATCTACAGAGATTTGGTTGAAAGTTACGGTAAAGCTATGTAATGGCAGTGAGCATCTTGGTAAATAAAAAAATACAATGTTTTTATTCATCTTATCCTGAACATCATTTTCTCTTTTCTCTTCAGACTTACATTGGAAACATGCTGCTGTCCATTAATCCTTTCAAGCCCCTTAACATCTACACAGAGGAGCTGAGACAGAAATACCAGGGCAAAGAGCAGCAGAGAAACCCACCGTGAGCAAACACTTCTCACCCTGATGTATATCATTCTGTTTTCTCTTACTGTACTTTGGCAGCAGAGTGTCTGACAAAACGTTTCAGTCCCTTTCAAAGATATGTACCCCTTATGTTTGTACTTGTGTTTGTTCCTGCTCTCTGCTTCAGCCATGTATATGCCATAGCAGACGCTGCTTTCAGTCAGTCTCAAGCCTCCACACAGGAGGAGTGCATCATCATAAGGTACTGACCAGCTTCATACATTTGAATACGCTATTTATATGACAAAAGACCTGCTCTTTTCCATCATCTGTAAAATATGCAGATACACGTTATGTGATAGGCTGCTAATGTTTCATGTTTCATATTTTTCTCATGGCCAACAAATCCAGTGATTTATCCTACCAAGCAAACCATTGGTTTTGGTGCACCTCTCCATTGTCAGCAGTATAAAGGCATAACATTTCCTAAAAATCCTTTAAAAAAAGGCTGTGTCTGATTTCAGTTCATCTTTATTTATTGTGTAGTGGCCAGAGTGGTTCAGGGAAGACTGAAGCTACCAAGCTGATAGTCCACTACCTCAGCACCGTGTATCAGGGCAGAAACGCCAAACTGCAACAGGTATTTCATGGTGGACAACACAAAGGAACTTACCATCAATGTAAAAGTAATGATTTATCATATAGCATTACTGCACAGCATTGGTTGGTGTACCTTTCAGTCCTCCACCTATTTTTGTCTCTAGCTTCTTTTTTTCTTCCTTGACCAGCCCATGGATGTCTTTCCCATCCTAGAGAGTTTTGGAAATGCCAAGACCATCCTCAACAACAATTCCAGCCGCTTTGGCAAGTACCTCCACATCCACATTCGCCAGTAAGTCCACCTTATATTTCCCTGTTTAGAGACATCTTATGCTGTTTCACCATATGTTTCTTTGCTGCTCCCCCTGACCAGATTGGTTTCAGTTGTTAATTGGTCAACTGTCTCTCATCTTGGTTGACAGTGGGGTTGTTGTAGGGACCTCGTTGTCCAAATATCTCCTTGAGAAGTCCAGGGTTGTCTTTCAGGTGAGAAAACTGAGTGAGGTGAACTGTTTGCCCAAAACAGACATCATGGAGGAGTCTATGATGTTAAATTTGTTAAAGAAAATGCTGGACAAAATATCACTGTGTAAATTATCTCACGACTGCTTGTGTTGGCTTGTTGGAAAATATCTCAAGTTACTTTTCTGGTTGAATGCTTTTGCTTCTTGGAAAATGAGCGGTTTGGAGGCTCAGCTTTCTCTCCCAGCTTGATAGAGGACACTTCCACCCATAAAACTGATCAAATAGCTTTTTAATCCTCAGTTTTTAGTCATGTGACATGATTCTAGGGATGAAAATGTTGGTAGGTTGGTCTTTCCACAACTAAATATATCTTGGCAAAGGTTTAAATGGATTGACATAATATTTTATAGACATTCATGATCCCAAGAGGTGGAATTACAATAATTTTGGTGATCCTTTGACTCTAGCTCCACCAGCAGGTCAAACATTTCAATAGTAGAGAGAAATATCTCTACACAATAAGGTTGACATTTTTGTTTTGAATGAAGTAACTCAACTACTGTTAAAGGGATTGCCATGAAATTTGCTACACAAATCCCAGAATCCCAGATGAACATGGTGATCCCCTGAACTTTCACCTAGCACCTCCGACAAGTCTATAATTATTGAATGAAGTATCTCAACGACTGCTAAATACACTGCTCAAAAAAATTAAGGAACACTTAAATCACACATCAGATCTCTACAAACAAAATAGTTCAAAGTTCAAAAACTTTACAATGTACATAGTAAAAGTCATTTCCAACGGTCAGTGGAAACCAAAATCATCAACCCACCGAGGGCTAGATTCAATTCGCACTGAAAATGATCTGATCCGACCAGCAGTGTGTACGCCCCCACCTGCCTGTATGCACTCCCAACAACATCTCGGCATGTTCCAGATGATACAGTGGATGGTGTGCTGGGGGTTCTCCTCCCAGACCTGGATGAGGGCATCAGTGAGCTCCTGGACAGTCTGTAGGGCTACTTAGTGGTGTAGGATTCATCAGTACATACCGTCCTAGAAGTTCTCAATTGGATTCAGGTCTGGGGAACGTGTGAGCCAGTCGATGCCTTTGACTTCGAGGAGCTTCCTGGCCTCATGAGGCTGGGTACTGTACTGCACCATGAGGAACCCAGGGCCAACTGTATGTGGTTAGGATGTGGTTCCCGAACCATCACTGTCCCACTGCCAAAACTGTCATGCTGGATGATGCTACAGGCTGGATAACATTCACCAGTAGGTGTCTAATAGGACAGCGAGGCATCGAGTGCTGTTCAAAACGGCTTGAACGATCTCTTCCTGTCGCGTAAGAGGCCTTCAAACTGCCCCAGCAAAGGCCAGTTTTGAAGGCAGCATTGATGGTGATTGTTGCTGACTATTAACGTTAAACCAATGCGGCTGTGGCCGCGGTAGCTTTTAAAAACTGGTCAAGATGACGGACAAACAAACCAAATTCGTACACAAATAGACCTTTTTAAACTTTTTTAGTAGTTTTTCTTGCTATCATTACAGCCCGTGACTGTAACAAACCAAGTTTGTTCAGTATAATTTCTGAGGCGTCTGTTAGCCATTTGGCTCTTCAAACGCTAGTTAGCTGATGCTAAGGCTAGCATCTCTTCTGACAGCCAGAAGACACGCAAGATAGCGTGCTGACATCATGGGTTTCTGAAAGTATTGCCCTAGCTGGCTGTTTGAAACCAATGTAAACAGAGATGCCTTCACTTGAAAGTGATGTCTTCTGAGGCAGCTGTCTATAACGTTAGTGTGGCAACGAGGCAACTGCCTTCCGTTTCAAACACAGCCCATATCTCAAAATATTAGAATATTAGAATAAAGAATATCTTGGGTCTGCTGTCTCTCACCTTCCTCTTAACAATATCCCATAGATTTTCTCTGGGGTTCAGGTCAGGTCACTTGGCTGGCCAATCAAGCACATTGTTGTTTTGGCACTGTGGGCAAGTGTCAAGTCTTGTTGAAAAAGGAAATGTGTTTGAGCACCAAGCATTATTGATGTAAAACATCAGTCCACTTCCTCTCATCTTGCCTGAGTCTTGCACTCTGTTGGCTTGGAACGGTCCGTGCACTGAGTGTCTTCTGTTGTGTGCCCAACCTGAATCCCATTTTGTCTAGACCAGACCTTTTGGAGGAGCCTAAAGTCCAAGCTGGACCAACATGGCTCTGATCCTAGTTATCTTTCCTTTCTTCTGGGCAATTACCAGCAATGATGCCTGGTCCGATTGGGCTGGGTGGATGATCTGAGGTCCGGTGCTCTTTAATAAAAAACCCTGGCTTTCTTTTCCAAAGACTGTATTTCTGTCATAAGTAACGTGTTGCAGCAATAAAGCTGGAAATAAACTGATGAAAAACTGATGTGTAGCAAAGTTTGAAGGAGCTACCGCTGCATCTGCATGCACTGCCATTCCCATATGCTTCCTTATTAGACAGATTGATATCCCTGAAGTTTAACTTTGACTTGATGTTAAACTTGATGATTATCAAGTGTTCTGAAATGTTTTTTTTGAGCAGTGTAGATAAGATAGTGTAGAAACACAAGTTGGTACAGTCATTCATGGTTTCCAGAGGACCAATCTTAATGGCATTGATGATATTCTGACTCATCCTTCAGAACCATCATAAGGTCAATATGCCATCATAATAGTTTGGTTTGTAACAAAACACCTGGAAAGCTAAAGACATTCCTCTCTCTCTCACCTGTACTTTGTGTTTAGAGCTAATTAGCAAATGTTAGCATGCTAATATGCTAAACTAAGACAACACTGTCATTGTGCGCCTGTTAGCATGTTGATATTTGCATTTAGCTCAAAGCAACACTGTTTCTAATTGAAGTCCCACAGAGCCTGTCTGTAGACTCCTAATCGTATCTCCAGTTACCTTTAATGTTAATTTCTCCATTATTTTCTACTGTAATGGAATGAAACTAAGTGTACAAAAAAGCAACAAATGTTTATGTGGTAGTGTGTTTCATTAGGTTTTTGTTTCTGGCAAGGTAGTATACTGTAAGTAAATGGTAAATCATCAGAACTCATGAACTTGATGTCACTAGTTATTGCCTCATTATCCCTTTAGGCCAATGAGGAGAGGAACTACCATGTATTCTATGAGCTGCTGGCAGGTATGAATGACTGGGACAAACAGGAGCTCTACCTGCAAGGAGCCGAGACCTATTACTACCTAAACCAAGTACATCAAACATCAGTGAACACAGAGCTATTCTCCATCTTTGGTTTTCTCTTCCTCTTCACTTATTATACATGCTCTCTGTCCTCTTCTAGGGTGGTGCCTGTGAACTAAAGGGGAAGCAGGACAAGCAGGACTTCCAGCTTTTGGTTCAGTGCTTTGAGACCATTGGTCTGCATACTGACCAGATCTCAAACGTCTGGGCCATCCTCTCCTCTATCCTGCAGCTTGGCAACATGTGCTTCAGCTCATATGAGGTGTGTGTATAGGAGAGACAGTAAGAATTAGACACATAAGACATTGATATGGGGGTGGCGGTGGTACATTGGATAAGAACTTGGTGCGATTCCCCCTGCAACACATCCACCAATGTGTTCTTGAGCAAGACACTTAACAACTAGTTGTTTCAGAGGTGTGTGACCTCTGGCATACAGTATACAGCAATTGTAAGTTGATTTGGATAAAAGCGTCAGCTAAATGAATAAATGTAATGATATCATACCTCATTTGGTGTTTTTGCTTCAGAGTGAGTCGTTTGAGGTGGCTCGTATCTTCAGCGAGGCTGAGGTCAGGAGGGTTGGCTCCTTGTTGCAGATTTCGTCCGAGGCCCTTCAGACCGTCATCACTCACAAAGTCACAGTCAGTAGCCTCTCATGCACCAATCATGACTCTTGCTGAGTTACCGTCCACATTTCTGCATGTGTGCACCGTGATTAGCTTTCTCATCCACAGGAGACGACCTATGACAGGATCTACTGCCCATTATCTGTGGAAAGTGCCATAGAATCCCGGTAAGACAGTGTTGATGCATGCTGGATGTAAGCACAAATAGCAGACAAGTCTCTCAAACTCTAATAGTAATTTCTCACTTGGAGAAATGTTTTCTGGCATTTGTTCATCCATCACCATTTTCCCTTTTCCACCTTCCTGAGTGATCTTGAGGCATTCCCAAACACTGTCAAAGGAAAAAATTGTTTTAAGAGGTACACCGCCAATCGGTGCAATGCTTCAATGCAGTTGGGGGACTGATTAAAAAAGGCTGTATCTACGGTATTGAGGTTCTGCCCATACAGCGGCTGTGGCTCAGGAGGTAGAGCGGGTAGCCCACTTCATCCAAAAAAGGAACCCTTGAACACACATCGGTGTGTTAAGAACTACATAAAATCACAGAAGTCTTTCAGAGAAAATAGATTTGGATTTGGTTCATCTGCAAATAAAGAGGGGGCAGGGTTTATGACCTATACTGCTGCCAGTCACCAGGGGGCGACCAAGCTGTTTTGGCTTCAGTTTTGGAGAGCTGTCAGGTCCTCCATCTTTATAGACAGTGAAATATCAGGCCTGAAAAACACTGGATCTGACATTGCCCATAAAGCAACCTTTTCCCCTTTCGGGTGCTCCCTGTTTGTTTTCTCCTGTCTGTTTCTGTCACTTCCTGTCCTCTGCTTCTTCCTCTGTTGCACCAACCACCTACATGTTAGACCCTCCCTGTCTGCTGAACTCCTACTTCTTTCAAATTCTCCAGCCCTAGTTTGGCGTGCCCTTGAAAGAACTGTGATGCAACTTCCATTCAAAGGCACACATTTAGAACACACCCTTCTCCTCCTTGTCCTCTGTTGCAGAGATGCTATTGCCAAAGCCTTGTATTCAGTGCTGTTTGACTGGTTGTTGGAGCAGATCAATGACTGGTTGAGTCCCACTGAGATGGACAGCACGGTGGGCATAGTTGACATCTACGGGTTTGAGGCTGGTAGTCTTCCTTCCTTCTAAACTTCAAAATAACTGGACGTTTGCATCAGGTGTTGGATGTGACGTCACAGCTCCTCTGTGTTCTTCTGCAGGACCTGGGAGTGAACAGCTTTGAGCAGCTGTGTATCAACTTTGCCAATGAGCAACTGCAACACTTTATCAACAAAGCACTGATTTCCCAGGAGCAGGTCAGTGGGCTGTACACTAGATCCAACAGGGTACCACTTTCTAATAAGTCACCCTTTATATGCTATATAAGCTGTGACTAATAGCCTTATCAATATTCATTTGCTAATGCCTTATGCTCTTGGTAAGAACATGAATAAGGTTTTCACAACCTGGCAACTCAGAAGTTGTTATAGCTATATTTACAATTAATTAAAGTCGAACCACTAAGGAATAATGACGCTCACAATTATCACAACAATCTTTGAGTCTTTGAATGTATTTTAGGTGTTTTGGGGTGTGTTTGGTGTTCATGTCTGTTACTCTACTCTGTCAACATTTCCATTTCTCACTTGAAAAAGATATTTTAATCTCAATGAGATCATCTTCGTAAATAAAGGTTAATAAAAATAAAACTTTAGTATTGATTAATAATTCAGAAAGCTGAACTTCTTAAAATGTTTTTAATGGTTTGGGATGAGTTTTAGAATCATAATTTAACAAGACACATTGTGTTATTGAAATACTTCACCTGGCTCAGCCAATGCACCAACAGCAGCTTCAAATCCAGGGACCATAGATGAAAATTATGCTTTATGGCCCGCTGTTGTTGTGGCTATTTCCAGAAATGTTATTAATATGGACTGTCCCCATCAAGCATTACACTAAATAAAAAATTACCAGCTGCAGCTGTTTTGACCTAGCCAAGAACTTATTTTCTTTTAACCAAAGTGTTTGGTCTGCAATATTACTGTGTGTGTCCTGCAGGAGGAGTACAGCGCAGAACAGATCCAGTGGTATCCGGTGCCACTTAAGAACTTCCACTCCTGTCTGGAGCTGATCTCCTCCAGGCCACACGGCATCCTCCGCATACTGGACGATCAGACCTGCCTCCCACAGGTGCATACACATACAAATATGTTTCCACCTCTATGCTTGTGAGGACCTTTATTGACATAATGTATGTCCTAATAATCACAACTAAATGTCTAAACCCAATCCCCACCCTAAACCTAACCTACACCTAATTCTAAGTCTTAACCTTTAAACAGTCTTTTAATGACCAAAATATCCTCAGACACACACACATAACCAGAGCTTTCATCTAAATTCAGAGGTGTGATGATGTAATGTTTACATGTTGTTTTATATCTGCCCTTGTGTGATGGAGTGTAAAATATTGAAAACTAAATGTGATTTATGTTTTGTTCCTCTGTGTTTATTCATCAGGCCACGGACCACACCTTCCTCCAGAAGTGCCACTACCACCACGGGAACAGCCCCTACTATGCCAAGCCCAAGAACCCAATGCCAGTCTTCACTGTCTATCACTATGCTGGACCTGTCACTTATCAGGTGTCGGGCACAGCACGCTACTTATTACAGCACATCTGTCAAATAGCAGCTGATGCAGCAAAACATTTGTATTAAAATAATTTTCTTTTTCCAGGTTCACAATTTCCTGAATAAGAATCACGACCAGTTCAGGACAGAAGTGTTGGAGCTATTTGCCAGGAGTCGGTTAAAGGTGAATCAGCTGGCATTAGTCCCATACAGATTGCATAAATTAGCATAGTAAAATGTGTATAGCAGCCACAAAGGAATTCCTTCGCCTGAAATTGTTCTATCAAGAGATCCGATTACATTATGTAATCAGATTTCACAGGTTTGTGTGTCAATCCATATGTCACCTTTGCAGTTAGTGCAGTTCAAAGAGCTTTACAGGCAACTTACAAGCTAATAAGCCTATTAAGACAGTAGGAAGATAAACAGTAGAATAATGGAAGACTGATCCACACTAAAACTAAACTTGTAGAGACAGAAATAAAAAAGTAAAATAAAATAAATAAAACCAACAAATAATTTTTAATTAACTTAACTTTTTTAACTTAAGAACAATACTCATTACGAGATGAAAAAAGTCAAAATTATGAGAAAATGTTTCTCCTGCTTCTATATTCTTTACTATAAAATAAAAACAATTAAAAAACACATGAACGTTTGAGGGGGAAAAACAGTCTGACGATATTGTACATAATATTTTCAACCCCCCCCCCATAATTTAAAGGGGCTATATGTAAGTTTTTCAATGAAATTAACCAAATTTTCATTGCCTTATTGTTAATGGGATCAAATCTCACTTGTAAATGAAGCACACGCCTGTTTTCTCTCTTGCTTGCATTGGCCATTATTCTGCTTTTAATGTGAGGTCTCTGGGTCGGATTCAGCCCTGTGCGCACTCCCGAGTCTCTCTCGTACTACAGCGACAACACGGGAGCTAACGACATGCAGTCCACTAACAACATAAAACAACCGGCTCACAACAAAACGCAGGCTCCATGTAAGGATACAAAACAACAATAAAGTTTTACGTGCTGAAGCCCATCAGACCAAACGGGTTCAGATAATGTCGAGTAAGAACAAAGTGAGCATTAGTAAAGCTGGAGAAACACAGAGAAAGTCACATTAGCTCACCGGCTAACGCCGAGCAGTTGCTAATGTTATCCGGTGCAAAGTTATATATATTTTCATATTACTTCAACAACTAATGCGACCCATGTTACTATCCTGTGTACCACTGTTGATGTAGCCTACAAAAAAGGATGTAACAGTAAATGTGGAGCGATTTGTTTCCTAATGTTAGCCTATAGGGATGCAGCCAGGAGCAGCCAGCTAACGCTACAGTAGGTCGGACCTGCCGCTGTTTGCTTCATAACGTTCACTTTAGGTTAATTGTCATTTTACCAATACTCAGGTACACAGCTTCTCCACCTCTCAGTTGCTGTAACTAACGCAACCCACATAACATACAACACTGCAACAAAATGGTCACAGCAACCCAGAGGAGGAGCCATCCACTAACACTAGTTACAGTGAAGTAATTTACTGCGGTCTGTTATAAAGTGTGACACAGTCTAATAATATTCTATGCTGTGCTGACACCGCTGAGCCTCTGGTGACAGAATCACAGATAGTAAAGATAGTTACTGAAAAGCAGCAGACAAGCTAACGCTGTAGCACGTCGGCGAAATGCAATGTACCGTTATCATGTAACGAGCGTGGATTAGTTCAACCTGCAGCTGATAAAACTATTACTGTAACGTTGCAGTGGGAGTTTACCTGAGTTCCCAGCTCTGTCTGTCTATAGCCGCTGTCACTCTGCCTTTTTTCGGGAGGATTGTGCCGATATGTGGCTTGCTGCGCTGAATAAATGGTACGGCGCCGGTGATGATCTGCCTCTGAGACAGGAACCTTGAAGTAACAGAGCCTGAACATGTCCGAGTGAAAAGCCACAGCCTGCACGCTGTTGTTCCTGTGTTTATTGCAGGATTTCTGTATGAAAGTGGTTGTGTTTCGGATTTTGCTTGCTCATGAGTTCAAGCGAGCACGTGTACGAGTACACACCTGGTTGCAATTTTAGAAGTGGCCGCTGGAAACTACATAATGCCCCTTTAATTCAAAAAGTGAAACTTTTATTTATTCTAGACTCATTACACATCGAGTGAAATATTTAAAGCCTTTTTAAAAAAATTGATTATGGCTTTCAGCTCATCCGATTAAATCTGAAGGATCTCAAAATGTATTAGAATAAAGAATTTATACACAGAAATGTTGACCCAAGAAGAGCTCCAATCAAAACACTTGCAAAGGTTTCCCGAGCCTTTAATCTTTCCATCTGGTCCAGTTAAGTTCAAATGATTTTTTCCGCAATATTCAAATTTTTAGAGATGCACCTGTATTGGTTGCTCCAAAAGCACAAATGTAGACTTTCAAAAACACATTCAGAAAACTTGAATTAGAACCTTTTTGGACAGTTTACCCTTGAATTTGCGTGTTTTCTTGACCCTGTTTGTCAGATGGTGTCGGAGTTGTTCCGTAAGGTTCAGGATGGTTACATTCAGCAGCGAGAGCTTGGCTGGAGAGGGAGGGGCCTCCGTCAGCAGCCCTCTACTGCTGCCTCACACTTCCTTCAATCCTTGACTGAACTCACCACCCGCCTGGAGAGGTACAAACACACTGACCAGGCTGACCGACACAGACACTGGGCTTGTTGTTACCAAAGCTGTGGATCACTGTGAAGGCAAACAGTTTCACTGCATGTGCAAAGACTGTGGGTTTAGTAAATGTCATGGAAAGAAAGAAGGAAATTATTATAAAAGTTCATAATGTTTTCATTTGGTGTGAATCATCACTGAAAGAAATTCTGCAGGAGACTTCACAAGATGAGACGCATCATACAGAACCGAATGGGTCAAATGAGGATATGTCATGGATATGTTTCAATCACACATATACCTTTACTACCAGATGCCTGACATTGGTGGTGCCTCTTTATGGTGCCCTTTGCATCTTATTTCAGTTCTATAAAACTCAGATGCTGCTCAGCCGTTCTTTAGTTGCTTGTAGGTCCAAGGTTAAGCACTTGTCCTGATGAATAACCTGGATCAATATTTTGTTCTTTAACTCTTAGATGCAAAACCACTTTTATTCGTTGCCTGAAGCCAAACTACATCAAGGTAGCACCAGATTCTTTACACTGATGCTTAACTAGTGTCTTAATATCAGCTGACAATGTATGACCATGTACTGTGCCTCCTGTGTTCCCTGTCAGGTTCCTGGGATCTTTGACATAGACTATGTTTCGGACCAGCTGAGGTATGCTGGGATGATGGAGACCATTCGCATCAGGAAAGAGGGTTTCCCTGTACGGATACAGTACTCCTACTTCATTGAGAGGTGCTGCAAACACACACAGCATCCCCGTTTTTTCTTATGGTCATATTTTATTGTGTCTTTATTTTCCCGTGAGGTGTCATAATACTGTACCACATAATACTGTACCACATGTCTTGAGTCTTGAGTTTGTGGTGCAACTTGGAATTTTATATTGTGGCTCCAATTAATTATCATATAAATCTTTTTTAAGGAAATTCAATGCAACCCTGCACGTGTTATGTTGTAGCATACACACAAATTTGGGGTTTGGGGCTGGTTTGATCCCATCCTAACACGGTCTCTAGTTGTTAATTAGCCTGGTTTACTGATAGGCCAGGGTATGCAACGGGTCAAGCTGAGCACCCTCCCAGGAGAGCTTGAAGGCAGTGTGTGTTCTTGTTTTACAGATATGGGGTGCTACTGACCCAGAGGTTGGGTGAGGTGTCAGACAGAGAGCAGACAATGGCTCTGCTGGACATGTTTTGTGTACAGGAGGGACAGTACCAGCTGGGACTCACCAAGGTGCCTAACTACCCATTCATAACTCTGATGATTTTACTGATGATTTTTTACAAATCAGCATGTTTGAATATTTCTGTGTGTCTGTGTCAGGTGTTCCTCAAGGAGCTTCTGTATCAGCAGCTGGAGGAGAAGTGGATCAGTACCCAGACCTGGGCTGCCATCACCATCCAGAGGAACATCAGAGGGTTCCTCTGCAGGAAGAACTTCAAATTCTTCAAACAGAAAGCCATCGTGATCCAGAGCCACATCCGAGGACACCAGGCCAGGTACCAGATTCAGGTTCAGATTCATTCTTTATTGTCCTCAGTGGAGGAAAGTTGCTTTCACAGTCTGTAGAAAGAGCACCTTCAATATGAATTCCACACACAAACTACGCATAGTACACACATATATTGACATATATGGACAATATACACATATCTACACATAACACAAAAGGTACATCATTAACTTGGCTGCAAGTTTAACACTCTTATTGAGCAGGGTACAAACCTTTTTGTAGAGCAACTGTCTGTATCTACGGCCAGATGGGAGAAGCGTGAAGCATGTGTTGAGAGGGTGGCTGGGATTTTGTACTATGGTTGTTGCTCTACGAGCAGTGGCGGTATTAATGAGGGCTGGCAGGTTGGAGTGGAAAGACTTATTATTTTGGAGGAGGTGTTAGTAATTTTAAGAAGCTTATTGCTGTTGGTGAGAGAGAGCATGGATGGATGGGTTCAATGACACTACGGTACAAAGAGAAGCAGGAGGTGTGGTTTGACTGATAGAGTCCTGAGTAAATGAGTAGAAGTCTTTGTTGACAGTGTTTGTGGATGTTTGTGATGTGGTGTCCATTGTTGTATTGTTATTGTTGTTTTGTGTTTCCTTTTCTATATATAAAAGATATTTCAACCATAAATTGGTCTGGAGGACCTCCAAACCCCCAAATCATATATTACAGAAGTGAATATTTATTCTAATTTATTCTTGTTTTGTGAGCAAGTGCATCACTGCACCCCTAATCTGAGCCCTTAAATATCCCTACCACTTTTCAGCACAAAGAAACGCCATTGCCAGTTACAGAAATGAGGGAGAACAGAGAGGAGAGGAGTATCAGGTTGATAAAATCTGCCCTGCTTCTAGATTCTTTACTTATTTTCGGAACATAGAATTCTTTCAAATAGATGTGTTTTTGTGTCATTGTTTCTTGTTCACCTCTTCAATGGCAAAGCTACATCATCCTACAGAACTGTATTTCTCGGGGTTAACTTTTTTCGTTGACAATGCCCTCAGTCAATCCAAAATATAACTGAACCTCAAACCTGAATGTTTAACTAAGGAAAAGTGAGTTTTTACATTTATCTGTATTTTTTATTTTTAGAGTAAGTGTGACAACACAATGACAATCATATAAACTTTGGGGCCTTTCAAAAATATTTAGTAACCAATAGGGCCACCCTTGGAGTCTGTCAGTTTGTTGATCTGTTCCTCATCAACTTCCACTGAAGCAGCATCTGCAGCCTCCCAAAGACCGCTCAAAAAGGTATCTTGTCCTCCCGACTGTAAATCTGACATTTGAGAAAGGTCCACAAGTTCTCAAAAGGATTGAAGTCAGGTGAGGATGGAGGCCAGGCCATTATTTGGGCATCTTTAGGGCCCTTGCTGGCTAGCTAAGCAGTGGAGTAATTTGATGGATCACTGTCCTGCACAAAGATCATGGCATTCTTGAATGCTGACGACTTCTTCCTGTACCACTGCTTGAGGAAAGTATCTAACAGAAAGTGCCAGTAGGTTTTCAGTTTCCAGTGTCAGTTAAATCTCTTTTTTGGCCCATTTTACCTGAAGTAATGAAGCTGCCTAATAATCACCATGATATAAGGTATGATTCACTTTCATCACACCCAAACACATATCACCAAAAAATAATTAGCTCCAATGAGCATTCAAGTTTATATGGTTTGGAGATGGAAAATGTGCATAGAAATAAATATTCACAATACTTACTTGCCTAATAATTGTGCACGCAGTGTATAATATAAATATTATAAGCCCCTATCATTCAATGTTTCTGGGCTTCCCAGGACAAGAGATATTCTTCTGTGGTCCAGTCAGTGTTTTCAGTCCACTTAGCAAGCTTGGAATACATCAGCTATCATCAGATGACAGTTTGAATACAGATACCTGTTTTTCAAAAGCTAATAAAAAGTTCCTCTCTAGGGTTTTCAAGACTGATAAAAAGCTAAATCGTCAGAGGAGATGTCTGAAATTAAATTTTGGCCAATGCACTCCACCTCTTTTGCTCCCCACATGGACTGTTTACCTGCATGCAACCACCAACTCACATGTGATTGGTCTGTACTACTGGGGCTATAAACCATCCATCCATCCATCCATCCATCCATCCATCCATCCATCCATCCATCCATCCATCCATCCATCCATCCATCCATCCAT
>JAPMOB010212070.1:0-12475 GCA_029875015.1 Lepomis gibbosus | reverse complement strand
AAAATTTGCTCTCATCAGAAAAGAGGACTTTGGACCACTGAGAAACAGACCAGTTCTTTTTTTCTTTAGCCCAGGTAAGAAGCTTTTGACGCTCTTGATGCAGTAACTCCAGCCTCAGTCCACTTCCTGTGAAGCTCCCCCACACATTTGAATGGTCTTTTCCTGACATTCCTCTCCAGGCTACGGTCATCCCTGCTGCTTGTGCACCTTTTTCTTCCACACTTTTCCCTTCCACATAACTGTCTATTAATGTGCCTTGATACAGCACTTTGAGAACATCCAACTTCCTTTGCAATTACCTTTTGAGACTTTCCCTCCATGTGGAGGGTGTCAATAATGGTTTTCTGCACAACTGTCAGGTCAGCAGTCTTCCCCATGATTGTGAAGTCCACTGAACCAGACTGAGAGACCAATTAAAGGCTCAGGAACCCTTTGCATGTGTTTTGGATTAATTAGCTGATTAGAGTGTGACACTTTGAGCCTACAATACTGAACCGTTTCACAATATTTTAATTTTCTAAGATTTTACATTTGGGGTTTTCATAAGCTGTAAGCCATAATCATGGAAATTGTATCAAATAAAGGCTTGAAATATCTCACTAACATGTAATGAGTCTACATAATATATTAGTTTCACCTTTTAAGTTGACTATTATGACATTTCCAGGAGGAGTGTGATTTATAAAGGGAAAGTTACTTGAAGGTGTGCGCACGCATGGTTTTATAAATCAGAATTTTTTTTTATGGCGTATGCCATTTTCGATTTTTGTGCACATGTACACTTTTAGTATGTAATGTACGCACTGTTTTATAAATGAGGCCCCAGGTCTTTTGACACAGTATGATACACTAGTCTACCATAACCACACAATGAGATAACCACCCCTTGTGAGAGTGAGACTGCTTACCCTCTGAGCGTTGACAAACAGCTTGTGGATGATACTGCCAGCTGGACCCTGGCCAGCTCCAATCACCACCACCTCTGGTTCTTCCAGCAGGGAACTCACAAACCTGGAGAAAGACATCAAATATGATTCCAGTGGCACTGGAGCAGTCAGTAAAAATGTCCAGTGAGTCTGTGCAACTGCTGTAACGGTGACAATTGAAGCTGGCAACTGGGCTACTCCTAGCAGATCAGGTCAGTGTAACAGATTTGCATATATAGCATAGCATTAGTTAAGCACTTGACTCATGCTTGTATTAGCTGACTGGCAACAGCGGCATCAAGGTAGTATATTTATTATTATACATTGTATAAAGAAAAGTAAGACCCTTCATGCTACACACACATAAGTTGACATATAATTAAATATATATTAAAATATGGTAACATGTATAAAAAACAAATATATACAGTTATTTATAGAACTATATAGCCTACATACATGTATACACTCAGAACATTCTGGAGTACGTTTTTTAATTTGTGTTTGGGGTGAATGTAAACAGCAGCAACAAGATGATAATACGGTTTCATCTTCACACAAAAAAAGCATTCAAACCTTTGCAGCTCAGCTGATTAGTAACATCCATCATTTTTACACAAGGCCAATTTTATAACCATCCATCCATCGGCAACTGCTTATCCTGTGTACAGGGTCGCGGGGAGCTGGAGCCAATCCCAGCTGATATTGGGCGAAAGGCCTGGACAGGTCGTCAGTCCATCGCAGGGCCACACATAGACAAACAACCAGTCATACTCACATCTACACCTAAGGACAATTTAGAGCCACCACCACCTGCCGCCCAAATTCTACACTTTGCTCTAAATGGCAAGTTCCTTGATGTGTCTGACTGAAATGGTGCTCAAAAAATGAGTGTAACTTACTTCTTTAGCTCTTCTGTGTCCTCTCCCTTCTCACCCTCACAAATGGCAAACTTGGCCTTAAGCGAGCGAGCTCGGGTGATGACTGTCTCCATGGCAATCAACTGGTTAATAAAATCCTACAGATTGAGAAAGGTCAGACATACATGCTGTCAGAACAGGAGCTGAAGGAACTTCACATGAAGTATGGTTTAACTCCAACACATTAACAGGTATAGTGCAGTCTGTACATATCAGGATTATTAAAGTTTTTTTCCCCTATATTTGAGTATGTTGGGTTTGTTTTTTAATTTGAGGGTGGACAGCTCTTTTTATATCCACAATTACAGAGAATCAAAATGTAATTGATTGGGTAAAAACTTAAATGATTAGTAAGTATGCTGTTTTTGTGTTATGAATCATAGGCAAGGTTTTATTTTTCTCTTAATCAGTCACATTTAAGAGAAACAAGATTCATAATTGAGGGAAGTTGTTGCGTCACGATCTCCTACACATTGTTGTGCCCGTTTAAGCCTTGTTTTAAATGTAGAAATTTGATGACGTGTAACTAGACATGACAGACTAGACATTACTGGTTGGCTTTTGTTACCAATGCTCTCTGCCTGCTTTGGAGACTAGTTACTGGAATAAATGTGCTCAAGAGGTGATAAATAGTAATATCACCATAATCATCTAAATTTCCTGAAATACTTAAGTTACAGCTAAAATACAGGAAAATTATTTTATACCAAAATTGCCTTGGGTTTTAACAAACCCGCAACTTTGTTGCAAATTTCCAACATCAAGTTCATTCAAAAACACCATAAACAAAGGCAGGTTGGCTGTTGATTGTTAGAAACCGTTGACTAGAATTTATTTTACAGGCATCATATGTGCCTGACTCTGCAACCAATGGTTGGTGCAACCAATCATGTTTTCATGCTGCTGCGATCTGACGAGAAGCTGGGGTGCCAGTCAGAGTTGGTCTGTTTTTAGTTCTGTACTGGTCAACCCTACAAAAGTCTAAGACCCTTGGAATAACAATCAGTCCACTAAACTGTATTATACAGTAATAATAATAGTCTATATCTTGCCAGAAAACTCTGGACTTTAGGATCTCAGCACGCAAACAAACAAAATCTCCATGCAAAAATAAAACAAAACCATCTCTAGTGATAGCGATAAACCAGGTTAGTGACTCTCTGGAGACACTGGATGGTTTAATATTGGATTTATGGAGTGGATGAACTACAAACGATTGACTTTGTGGCCCATTGCCAGGGGTAGACAGGAAGATGATCAGCGTACTAGTTTACAATCCAACAACAAATAGTTTCAAATAAATTCATGAATTCTGCCACATGAAAGTCTGCTTCTGCTTTAAGCTAGGACCTTCAGAATAAGGAGTCTGGGAAGTTGCCTTTCACTCTTAGGTAACATCTTTACTCCAACCTTGCTAACTGAAAACGACTGCCTGCCTGCTGGTTACTTAACTTTATGGTACATTACTAGTGTCTGTCTCAGTCTGCAAACTTTTGTCCAGGTTCAAAAGAAAAAAGACTACATTACATAATCAATAGGTTTTCTTGAGATATATTGCTGTGTGTTGACAACTTATAATATAAGTGCAATACTTTTCAAAAGCGCAGTACAGTATGTTGAAGACAATTTAAAAATTATTTAGGTAACAGCAACTGTTTATATAGTGATGAATCAATGAAAAACATACAGTTTCAACTCATTTGTCATTGTCGCCCTTATTATGGGATCAGGGTTTCCAAATAAATGCTTATAACCAAACAGTTAAAACGCATACAATGTGGCAGCATGACATTACAGACTTGCTGTAGATCTATTGGTCTGTAGATGATGCAATAAACATGGTCCTTCACTTCGTCCTCCAGCACCTGGACTTTGCAGGAACCTACGCCAGGATCCTGTTTGTGGATTTCAGCTCTGCTTTCAATACCATCATCCTGGCCCTGCTGCGGGACAAGTTCTCAGCTGAATGTGCCTGACTCCACCTACAGGTGGATCACAGACTTCCTGACGGACAGGAAGCAGCATGTGAAGTTGGGAAAGTTTGCAGATGACACCATCCTCATTGGGCTCATCTCTGGTGGTTTCAGACTCTCCCAAGCAAGAGGACCAAAACCTCTCGCCACAAAATAGCATCTTCCCTTCTGCAGCTAGCCTCATTAGAGCCGTCCATGTCAGCCTGAGCCTGACAGGCCCGGACTTAGGGCCGGGCTTCGGGCCAATTTTCACGTCATAGTTCACATGCGGGCCGGGCCTCAGGCCTTTTTTGGGTTATTCTTTTTATATTTTTAGACATTAATTAAAAGAAAATATGAGAAATTGACGTCAAAGATAGAAAAACAAACATAGAAAGACATTTCATAACCTTTTTTAACCTTATAATTACAGTGACATGATTGACATGACAGTCTCACGCACGCACGCACACACGCATAGAAGGTTTCTCCTACTTATGTTTTTCGTTTGATTGGACTTTATTTTCGTTTAACTGTTGCAAACTACTGGAAAAAAGAATGGCCATGTTCTTTGGTGCATTTTAAGGTAAGATAACCTGCAAGTTTTTAAAAATTAATTTAATTTGTTTAGATTGTAGGCTATTGCTCATTTCGTTTGCGAGCGCTGTTGCGAGCAGCCTGCCTGCCTCACTGTATTTCAAAAATGTTGTTTTACTAACTTTGGTTTACTAACTAACTATGGTAATTGTGGTAACTAACTGTCTGTGTGATATGCTTGATGTGTTTTATATATATATATATATGGATTTTATTGTAGCTAAGTACAGTATTAGCGTTGATTTGAGAGGCTAAATTGATCAAATATGTTTTACTCGCTGTCGGCTCAGCTGCTTGGTCGTCATAAAATTTTTTTTTCCAAACATTTGTCTAATTAACTTAATGAAAAGAAACATAACTAACAAAACTGACATATTTGAATGGCTGCGAATAGGGCAGGCTGTCGCTGTGTAATGGAAAAAAAAAAAAACAGGCTCAGGCTCAGACTGATAATTTTGATGAGCTGTCGGACACGGGTTGGGCTAGGGCCTGAGCGTCTCGGGCCAGGACCGGGCTCGGGCCTATATTTGAGGCCTGTGCAGGGCTATAATCTTTGAAATCATTATGACCACCATGCACTTAGTGAAGGACTTCAAATTAGCAAATGGGAACATAATGACCTGTGGGAAATAAATAATGACTTAGTATTTTTAAAGAGAATCTGACACTTGAATGGGAGTTAGTTGGAGCCAGGATTTGTTGAAGCCAGCATCCAGCAGATTGCAGGGGCATTGTACTTTGAGGTACTCCCACATTTCCCTTCTCATCTGGCAGTAGTTGCTGCTTCAATTTTTCCAGTGCATATAATGTCAGAGCATTTGTGCAAACACAAAGAGTACAATGGTATGAATAAACACAAAGTGAGGGACACGTCTCATATTAGTAAGAATGAGCAGTCTGTGAAGTTCATTTCCAGTTGTGCCTGTCACTGACCTCTAACTTCTTGAAGTCATGGTTGGGGGGGTGCAGCAGCTTGCTAGCTTGACACGTAGCTTGCTGAATGGTCTTTTTGACTGATGGAATGTCTTCAACTGACTCTGTTAAGGAGGGGATCAAGAGGAGACGGGAGAAGAGAGAAGTAGAAAGAAAAAAGATTCTAGTTAGCAAGTGATGGAATAAAGTAGGGAAATTGTGGAATGATCTCTATGTGGCATCCATGTGTTATATCCCACCCTAAAATATCGAACAAAACACATGCTATAATCTACTTCCCACACTTCGCCACACAATGTATGTCTTCTCTATGTTGAAATAATTTATCTGTGCCCAAACACATTCTTATGGGCTAAGGGTGTTTGTTTATATTTTATTTTGAAGGCCTGCACACAATTTTTATTAAAGTTTCTTTTTTTTTTTTTTTACTCCATCCACTTGTATTTGCTTTTTTGGCGGAAACTTCTCTGAACTACATCTCTCGTCTTGTACAATATTCCACCTCTGTCTTCCAGAACAAGGGGAAAAGTATAAAAAGAGATTAACATTGGGAAAAGTGAATACCTTCCCATTAATTCACTCGCTGAAGGACTCCCTCAGTCCCTCTTTTAGATATCTAGTGATCCTCATCAACAAATCGACTTTTTTGTTTGAAATTTTCAGCCATTACTAGATCGTTGACTTGGCCAGATGGTCCTCCATTCCTCTCTCTCTAATGGGACATGTTAATTTGATAAAAATGGTGGTGCTACCCAAGCGGGAAGCTTCCGCTCTACAATATGAAGCGAATGCGGAAGTCCCTGAAAGCTGCATTCTGTTGAAAATCCAGCAGTGGGCGAAACTTCTGGTTGCAAAAAGAAGTCCGGCTCAATTATAAATATTGGGAAAATGACCCTACTTCTCAGCTGAATAATTACCCGAGTAAACACTTTCCTGATGAGTTTATGGTTTCAGTCGCTAGTTTCAAGTCTTCTTCAAAACAAAATGATGTTCATTTAGTAAATTATGGTCTCATTTATTTTAAAATAGACCACAAAGCAGAGTATGTTTCGGGGCGAGATTATCTATGATCGACAAGTCGTTACCATAGCGACCTGTCGATCAGACATACCCTTGTTTTTAAATTTCTTTTATTGTTACTGTGCTTAAATTTATTGATGATGTTTTTTCTATTAGTTTGTCATTACTTTATGAAGTTATATTTTTCTTCTGTATTTTATTTTTTGTTTTTTTTAACTTTGATTATAACCATAGGTGGAGGAGGCGTTAAATAAGCCCATTTGGGTTTTCTGCCTCTCCCTGCACAATACATTATTTAAATTTTTTTTGTTGTTGTTTTTTCGTTATTTCTTTGTAATTTTAACTGTGCAAATAAATGAAAATCTTTTACGAGTTGGTGAGGGCGCAGTGGATAAGATATGCCTTTGATGTGAGAGACCCAGGTTCACTTCCCACTGTTACAGATCCACCGATGTGTTCCTGAGCAAGACCCTTAACTCCTAGTCGCTGAAGAGGTGTGCAACCTCTGACATATATATTAACTTTCCGTCGCTTTAGATAAAAGCCTCAGCTAAATGAATAAATTTAAATGTAGCCTATATTTGTTTACAGTTTGACAAATTTGCACCATAAAATGTCACACTGAAATACCATCTAACGCTTCCGGTTTACATTACAACCTTGCATATATTGACATTTCCACTTAATTATTTTTGATTGTGAAGAAATTGTGTAAACATGTTAACTGACAAAAGACTGTGAAATTGAAAAGAATTGATGGACAGTTACAGGAGTATATACTATGATGCCTTTGGGTTCTGATTTGATTGAGAAAATGTGCCATTATGGCCCCTATTGCGTCAGTCATGCTCAAAATTCAATTTAGTCATCCATAAAAACATCTTGAATTTTTTCTTATTACTATGTGTTGGTCTTCTGAATATAGTGGTGGTTTGCTAGTACTGACATCCCATGTTTTACTGGTGGATATCATGACACATTTTCAATAAAACAATATTGATTCACCTTCCTCCTTCAACTTCAGAATAGCAGCATGGAGTATGCAGGGCAGGAGATTGCAGGTCAGGTCTGCAGGTTTCTGTATTGACAAATAGTGCAGAACCTAAAAAGAGTCAAAAACCAGGGTTTAGTTTCCCCTACTGATCTGCCTTACATCTTACATCTGTTACGTCTGCATAGGCTAACATGAATTTAAGCAAGATACTTGATTTAGGGCACTCTTTCTTTTTTTGGTTTAATTGCAGGAGTTACAGTCATTCACACCCATGGAAGGCTTTGACTGAACATACGGAATAACCAGAAAAAGTCAGTTTTAGCCGTATGGTCAAGTTCTATTGAAAATTAAAGCTGCAAGCAGCTCCATCCAGAGATGGTCTGTGCCAAGTTTGGTGTCGATCGGACTTGCAGCTTTGGAGGAGTTACTTAAAATAGGTGTTTCAGTTTTTGCAATTTTGCGAAAGGAAATCGGCATCGCACAGAGGCGTGTCCTATACCATATGAGTCAGCAGTATCCCCCAAACACGGTGACATAAAGTTTATGTGCGATGTAGACATGCGTAGTTAGGAGGCAAAATGTTTGTTGGTTGTAATGCCACTGAAATGAATGGGATTTCCCCACAGTATTTGAGCTGCAATTATAGCGCCACCTATAAGCCGAATTGCACCAAATTTGTCCGGTGTCATCAGGGGCCCATGGGGAACAATTGATCCAAATTTGGTGTCAGTTGGACCTGTGGTACTGGAGATATTAAAAGAATGTAAGTGAATGGGAGTGTTTTTTCCAGTACAATTAATAGAATCAACTTTTGGCCGATTCACACCAAATTTCACACAGGCTTTTGGGAAGTCATGCTGCATAAGGTCCCCAAGTTTGATGCTGATCGGTCATTCCAAACACATTCAAAATGTGCCATGATTAAAAACCCCACTGATTTCAATGGGCTTTCCCACAGCTTCGATTATAGCGCCACCTTGAGGCCAAATTGCAACAAATTTTGCAGGTGTCATCAGGGGCCCATGGGAAAGATTTGACCCAAATTTGGTGTCAATCGGACCTGTGGTTCTGGAGATATAAAATGAATGTAAATCAATGGGATGATTTTGTTCGTTTTTAATCTGCAATAACAGCGCCACCTATGGGGACATTAGAGTCCACTTTGGAGCCTGAGGTCAGGGGATGGTGCTAAACAATTTGACACAAGTTTCGCGTCAATGCGACTTCTGGTTATAGGGAAACAAATTTTTCGGATTAACCAGCGCCACCTAGGGGCTAGTTGCACCAAATTTTGCACAGACCCTCAGGGCGACGTCCTACATAAGTGCTCCAAGTTTGGAGTCAATCAGCCATTCCAAACCGAAGATATGACATCGGTTCCTGTTACTATCGCTTTGCCTCAGCAAAGGTTAGCTTATAACGGGAACAGCTTTTGCGTATCGATCTGGGGAGCACAAGCCTGTATGATGTTGGTCCAGAGATGGTCTGTGTCAAATTTGGTGTCAATCGGACTTGCGGCTTCGGAGGAGTTAATTACAGGCGGTTAGTCAGTTTTCATGACTTTGCGCAAAAAATTGAAGGCGGAAATGGGAGTGGCCTATACCAGGAGATTCAGCTCGATCCCGTATATATATACACATGTCCCCAAAAAATGTTGTGCATCTAGATCAAACGTGCGGCGGGGGCTGTTTCGTTAAAGGTAACTTCCTGTTGCCAGCAGGTGGCGCTATGACTGTGGGTGAATTTTGGCATGTACATGTGTTCAAGGCGGGACTCTTGTATAACGTGTAAAATTTCACGCAGGTCTGAGGATGTACACTGAAGTTACAACAACTTCCTGTTTCATGGCAAATCGTCGCCGCCACGGACACGCCCATGGACGAAAACGCACAGATAGCACAACTTTTCATCGTCAATGCCTTTAGAAAGCACAGCAGAAATTTGAAGTCGATCCGACTAAATCCCTCACACAGTTCGTGCTCGGGCCCTAAATAATCCTAACAGTTTCAATAGGGTCCTCGCACGGTTCGTGCTCGGGCCCTAAATATAATCCTAACAATTTCAATAGGGTCCTCACACGGTTCGTGCTCGGGCCCTAATTACCTTTTCAGCCTCCTTAGTGTCATCAAACAGTCTTCTTTGGCGCCGTGCAGGTGTAATCCTGGCCGTCTCCCAAGCCTCCACCCACATGTTGCCTGGGATCTTCATCCTGGCACTAAGTTCGCCTTTCACCACTGTGTTACCCCTCTCGTCCGCCATCTCCTCCTCCACGTAATCTCTAGGTGAGTACCAGCGCACAAAGTCCGCCAGAACACAGCCTGGGTTGGCTGCCTGTGGAGGGACAGGAAAACTGTTTCAGTGTGTGTTTTTTAAATTAAATTAATCCCGGCAGGGGAAACTTAATCAGAATAAAATATCAAGTCAATTAAACTTCAGGGTTATCAACCTGTCCAGTTAGGAAGCATATGCAATTGTTAATCAATGTCAACTGTTTGTCCGCAATTGAAAGAAAAGACAGGTGAACTAGAGAGACAACAGCAAGACAACATGTAAAAAGGGATAGTTTTGTAGGTGGTTTACATTTACATTTACTCATTTAGCTGACGCTTTTATCCAAAGCGAATTACAATTACTACAAACGTCAGAGGTTTGCTCTGGGACACATTGGCAGATGTGTCAATGAGAACTGAACCCAGATCTCTCACACAAAAGGCATAATGTCTTATCCACTGCATCATCGCCAGCCCCCTTGGCCACAGACAACTGCCCTTTCCTTATCATTTGAGAGTTTGGAGACGCTGTGAATGTTATGCTGTCTGCAACATCATCCAGCATGGCGGTGGGCCAGTGACAGTCTGGGGAGCCATTTCCTTGGAGGGTTGACCTCAAGACCTCCACGTGCTCGCCAACGGTACCCTGAATGCTATTACTGATACTGCAGATAGCCAACAGCATCTGCTAACACAACTGTACTGTGATGTTTATTTATTCTGCTTGACTGTTTATCCTTTTCATTTTCCCAATCAATACAGAATTAAATAAATGATAAACAAACAAAGGAGTATATTAAAACTTTGTTGACAAAGTAAATCTGTCACGCACAACACGCTATCCAGCTCCTCATACTGTATACAAGGCTGCGGGCAGTACAGGTAAAAAAAAGAAAAAGAAAAAAAGATGGTCAATAGCAAACATGGACAAGTCTACTGGCAGCAGAGCATCATATTTTACAAACAAAAAGCAAATCGCAGAAAGTGTGAATGCCTAAATGAACAGCCATAGCCTATATTAAAAATCTGTTGACTTGATGTGTTCTTATGTAGTAAATGACAATTTTTGCCTTATTCTTTCAGTGTCGCCGTTCCCACATTAAAAGCCCCTGGCACTGAATAAGTGGTTGTTCCAACCGACTTTTAAGGACTTCGTCCATTCAAAAATTTAATAGATTTATTTAAAGCGCTCAAAATTGTTCCAAAGATTGTTTTAAATTAACTTCGTAAGGCAACAAAACCACATTACCTTCGCAAAATGTGGGGAGCTATATGACCATTTTCTATAATGCATATTCATGTTAAACTTTATTTCAATAGGCCTACCAAACTACATGCTCATCATTTTCAGCCTTACATAAGAAAAATTAAACAGCTCCAAAAGGCTGTGTGAAATGGACTTGGGAGCAAATAAAAAATATAAAACACATTTAAAAGCGGTAAGTAGGCTTACTGTCATATCCTAACAGTCTAAAACAAGTAGTAGCCACCACCACCGTCATAGTATTGATAACCCAGGGTTATCCCCAAAGTTATCTCGATAAGCTCAAATCCAGCTTCGTGGTACAGGTCTCTGGGCTGGTCATTCTTTCAGGATAAGTAACAAGAATCAAATCTACTAGTGACTTGGAACTGGCATGGATGCTAGTAGGCTTGTTAATTAACTAAGTTTATGCTTTTTTTGTCACAAATTTTATTATGTAACCATGTTTCAGAAAAAGTAAGTAAATCTGGTTTGTATTGATAACCCAAATGAGATAAAAATTTTGTAAGAAGGCTCCTTATATTGAAATGCATCATTTTAGGCCATTTACTGTATTAATTGAATCAAAATATGAGTGATGACAAGGTAAAGTGGAGCAAGGGGCCACACACACACACACAGACACCAACACCAAAAATACACACACAGGACAGTAATGATAAACAAAAACAAGCTGCATCATAAAACAAAACATACAGCTCAGTCTAAGCTGCTAAGCTCAAACTAGAGAAGTAAAGCAAAGGCTCCAGTGTTATTGCTATTCTATTCGGGAGGAAATACAGGCTTCAGAGAGCATGTGCGCTTTTGGTATCTAAAACTTTCCTAAATGAACTTCGGGGGCCCCCGATATTAGATCTAAAAAAATGGATAAATGAATCAAATTTACAGTTTTTCTTTTCTGTTCTCATTTTTAGAAGAATTAATTTTCTTATTATAATCCAGCGCCATTTGCTTTATCCAGGTTACTTAACACTTTGCGACAGCAGCAGATCCTCGAACTTAAGTTTATGACTCAATTTAGGGCCAACAAAAAAAAAAAACTGAAGCCTCAACGTTTGTTCAAGAAAAAAGAAGTAAACCAATCTAACCTATTGCTGCCGATAAATATAAATACAAACAGAGTTAATCCATGGATCACTCAGCCCAGAAAAGTGAGGTACTAAGAGGCAAAGACAAGTGTCCAACGGTGGTCAGTGGTCAAGTCAAAGTTACAGTAGGTTAAGTTTGTCAATGGAGAGCAAGATAAAGCAAACTTAGACCTTTTCAGAAGAGCAAAATATTTCACCTTACCATCGTGGATTACTTTAAGCGTGCATGGGAAGACCATGGAGTATTTAAATTCCAAGTCCCACAGCTTTTTCTTTACTGAGTTGAACTGCTGGCGTTTTAGGGTAAGAGCAGTGCTGAAGTCCAGGTAGGTATGAGCTTGTATTCCATTATGCACAAGCTCACTCTTTTCCCTCACACAGACCAATTGCATCGTCTCATGTGAAACTGCTCAGCCAATCAAATCTGTGCATTCGAGTCGAGTGAGATACACCGGAGACGTTTTTGAAACGCACACCAGTGTTTCCCACAGAATGACAACGCAACTGTGCG
>JAPMOB010212069.1:0-29678 GCA_029875015.1 Lepomis gibbosus | reverse complement strand
GTTTTGCAGGCATCCATTAAGAGAATAAGCAAAACGGAAATGCTTTCCTTTGAAATTAATCTGAGATGTTGTTATACAGCTCACTAACCTTTTTCTCAAGGCCAACTGTCCAATGTAATATGTTCATTGAATGATGGTCATGTTTATCAATACAGTAATGCTGAGAAGTTAATGTTAAAAGAAGGACAATGGGGTTAAATTGAGTTGCATCCCCGTTATCGTCAACGTGAATAGTTTTTGTGCCAGTTCAAGTTCAGCATTGGTGACTTTAACCTGCTTTCACGTAGTAAAAGGTCATGCCCGTGCTGATCTTTTGAGGGGAGAGCCGGAGAATCCAAAATGGAGCAAGCTAACATAGCTTATTAGATACGTGTTGCATTGCTATCGTTTTCCTTTACTCTTAGTGGGTCGCAGTGTTTAAAAATCAGATTAATGCAAATGTTCACGGTTCATTAAACCACAGCAAATGAGCTTTCAGGTCAAAATCACATCAAATGTCGCATACGTTGTTCTCCTGATCTCCTCAGCTCTACATTATGTTTAGAACAACAGGCCGACTGCCCGGCTTTCTGTGTCTTTGTTTTTTGCAGATTCTTTACAAGCCCAGCTGATCAACATGGGTGTGATTCCCACTCTGGTGAAGCTGCTAGGTGTCCATTCCCACAACACAGCCTTGACAGAAATGTGTCTAATTGCCTTTGGGAATTTGGCTGAGCTTGGTGAGTACAACTAAGTGCCTGTTTAGCCAAGTTATTACAAAATGGTGAGCAGTATCATTGACGTCTCACCTACCTAGATTTCTTCATCTTTACATGCTGTTAATTACTGCCTTTCTAGAATCAGCTCCCCGTGGTCTGAGTAGACCTAGCCCAACTCTCAATCAAACACAAAAAAACACGCCCCCTCAGAGACTTTGAGGTGAAAGGAGCGTAGTGATCAATGGCTGAATGTCTTTTCTTTCCTCCAACAATAAAACATGTTAACCATAAATTTGAAAATCACTGTGACAAAAGCGGATGACTCATTGTGATTTCAGTTGGACTTTAAAATAAAACATGGGTCATTGTTCTTCCTACAGGGCCTAGGAATGCCAGTAGCCTAAATAAGATGTCCATGTAGAGGAATTCCTTCTCTTTCATGACATGCCTGTGTAATCCTCTTCTGCTGTTCTCAGAGTCCAGCAAAGAGCAGTTTGCCTCCACCAATATTGCTGAGGAGCTGGTTCGTCTTTTCCAGAAGCAGTCGGAGCACGAGAAGAAGGAAATGATTTTTGAGGTTCTGGCTCCACTTGCAGAGAATGGTAATGTGGTTTGTCTCATCTTTCTTTTTTTTTCTCATAACTGAATGCTACAAAAGGCCATATCCACTGTATGGGAGGTCTAGAGATGCAATCGCTAAAGAATGAGAGACGCAGCGTTCTCTCTTGCCTTCAGAGGAAAATCATGTCCACCTTCTCTATAGTAAATCATCCTCTGCGTGTGAGTCATGCTTTCCAGGCTAGCTGCTAACTGCACAGTCATGGCCGACTGCTCCTGCATTTGCTCAGCTGCTCTTTTTCAAACATGTCAGCATGTTTGTGTGTGTGTGTGTGTTACAGCAGCAGAGAGAGCCTCTTACTGACTGTTATCACCATTCCAGGCACTGGGTGCCTATATGTTGTCAGTCTCCAGGACAACGTCCTACATTACTCTAGAGAAACCTCTCTCGCTCTCTGCCTCTCCATCTCTTTCATTTGTCACACTGCATGTACATTAGGACCTATTATTCTGATATCTTCAGATATCTGCATATAGTTTCTTTATTGTTAACCGCTTTGAGCTCCAATTCTTCTGTGAAAGGTGTTACATGAATAAAGTTTGGAAAAATACAGTTAGTATTATCATATGATGCACAGCTGCATTGCAGTAAGAGTGTTTTTCAGACTTAACTGTCCTCCCTGAACCTCTTCTTCTCTTTCTCCTGCCAGATGTGATAAAGCTGCAGCTGGTGGAGGCCGGCTTGGTGGAGTGTCTGCTGGAGGTGGTGGCTCAGACTGTAGACGGAGAGAGGGAGGAGGACGTCGCCCAGCTCAAGACTGCTTCTGACCTCATGGTTCTCCTGCTGCTGGGAGGTAAACACACCAGGGCTTGTCCAATACGTGGCTTTAGTATCACCAATAATACCACAGACTTAAAAGGGTTGATGTGTTCTGTCATAAAATATTTAACAGTCTATTTTCAGCTTCATAAAATTAAGGTGGTTTCAAAACACATTAAAATTCCTTCTGAGTCTGAGCTTTAAAAAAACTTTCTGCAACGGTAATTAGAAATTCATTATTTCTTCAAGCTGTCAGATTAATGTTGCTGTCCGATATACAAGGTCATGAGAGGAGAAGGTTATCCCCTAACTGACTTCATTTATGGACTGAAAATAAAACCTACATACACACACATATGTGACCATACATACAAAGACACACGGCCGTCTGTCCAGTGCTGATGCAGGAGTATTAATAATTCAACCTTTATGCATAGACTTGATTGCAGTGGAATAAACCTGAACAGTAAATAAACATACATACTAGAGTCTCTGCAGCTGGTCTTACTAGACGTATCACATGATGGTGTTCTTAACTCTTGTATGATAAAGGAGCACTATGCTATAGTCCGTACATCTAATGAGCGATTAAGCAATGATCCATCAACATGTTCCACCAGTGCCTGATAAATCAACAGGAAGGTGTTCCACAACAGTCTCTCTTCCGATGCAGGCACTGAGTGTAGTGTGCAGTTTCAAACAGATGTTTGCCATTATCTAATGGGCAAAAATCCTGATCAACCAGGATCAGATTACGTGATATTTTTGGGATGATCGCTGTGTGAGATTAGGTGATTTTAATGAGTCATAAATTGTCCTGACATGGCTGAGGGACGAGGATGAGAACACCATTTTTCATCTTTTTTGCTCATTATTTAATTGTGGCAATATTGTGAATTATACCCTACATTTCATTAAGGAATAATCTGCCAATTGTTGTCACGATTAGTCGTGACTCTGCAGTTTCTGTCATGAATGACAAAGAAAAACAGCAAATCCCTACATTTAGGAAGCTGGAACCAGTAAATGTGACTAAAAAGATGAATCTATTATAAAAATAGTTTCCAATTGATTTTCTTTCGATTAACTAATTAATTAATCTTGTAGCTCTATTTTAATCCCAAACCCAACACCGAAACATACTGCCTCAAAATTTACCAGCAGAAAATGACCATTTTATTGTAGAAATATATTCTTATTGTTCCACCCTGAAATTGTATTTCCTGTGTTCAGATTGCCTTTCATGAGGTAATCCAACATTGTATAAAATATATGTTTTAGATAAACCATCAGGGAGATTGTTGCATTACAAGCGTGTAGGTTTCAGAAATAAAAAATATATAGTAATACAAACATAAATGTCATGTAAACATTACTGTTGTAAATGCACTGACCCTACTGAAATGTAGCTTTTAGTATTAGCATCTTCACCACTTCACGTTCTCTGCCCTACTGTCTTTTACTGAAGTTTAATTACAGGATCTTTTTAGGACAATTTTAACTGTGAATTACACCTTTTTTTTTTTTTACCTAAAATACTGCAAATCAGTCCAGAGTAGAACAGTTTTCCTCTCTGGCTCAAGACAGTCTCACCAAGCTCCAGCATAAGGACTGCCCTACTAAAGCCTGAGAGGTGAAACACAGTGAGTAACCTCTCGTCTCTCCTGCGCATCGAGGTGTCTGGACAGTCAGAGGACAAAGTTTACAGACACTTGATAAACAACATGAAGCTGTAAAAGTGAGGGGACATGCCCCCCCATTCCCAGTGGAAATGATGCTCTTGTTGCCTTATAAAAGACTGTCCCGCTGTTGTGCAGTAACCTGTCTCCCTCCTGTTGTGTAGATGAGTCCATGCAGAAGCTGTTTGAGGGAGGAAAGGGCAGTGTCTTCCAGAGAGTCCTGTCCTGGATACCATCTCATAACCATCAGCTGCAGCTTGCCGGGGCTCTGGCCATCGCTAATTTTGCTCGCAACGGTAAGCTTTACTTCACAGTGTGGTAAGATGAGGTCCCAGAGGGAAGTTACCAACCACAATGTTTATTACACAAAGTGGGACAGTAGTGTACAACAAAGAAAAAATAGTTGTAGAGTGATGTGTAGTGAGACATAACGTGGTGAACTAAGTGGTAACATTACTACTGTAAATATAATAATATTTTGTTACATTATAAATTACAGGTGACCGTAAGAGAAGTGTGAGACCCAGCCCCTGGTCAGTATCTGACACATCAGTCCATTTACTTTTCTTGCACGTGTTTCTGTGTGTAGATGGGAACTGCATCCACATGGTGGACACTGGGATTGTGCAGAAGCTTCTGGAACTGTTGGACCGACACGTTGAGGAAGGCAACGTGACCGTTCAACATGCAGCGCTGAGTGCCCTGCGAAACCTGGCCATACCTGGTGAGCCGCTGCATCAGCCAAACTTAGAGGAGCTTGCTCGCACACCAGGATCTGTGTCGTCTAGCTACTAGATACACTTTGTGTATTTTAAAACATAATTCAGAAGACTTTATTCTGAAGTAAGTTTGAAATATACTTTAAACAACAGCAAGTACAAACAAAGAAAGTGACATCAGCCTGGTATTTTGAGAGTCGCCATCTGTAAATGCTGCAGTACAAGATGATAATACATTTAAGGAAAACATTTCTTGTTTTTGTATTTTTACTACAAAGTGTAAAATTCATTTGCACACTGCAAAGACTGTGTGTTTTGTTGCTTCAGTTGTTTTGTCAGAACAGTGTTTCACAGTTTTCCTCAGGCTATTGAAGCAAAATCTCAAAAGCATAACTCCATTTTTCAAAAAGAAGAATGATTTCTCTAAATTCTACACACAAATCCCTTCATTTCTTATTGCCTACGTCATGCGGTCATTGAGAAAACACTAACATTCAATATTGTTCACTCAAGACAGCATAGAGCTCAATTATCACACAGCTACCCAGGTGGAAACACATTCAAAATTGATAACGCACCAATCAGAACCTTGATAGATTAAAGGGCCGGAGTCAGTTCATTCAGTTTTGGAACAAAGCATCCAGAGAGATGTAAAGGAAGAGGTGTAGGACACCACCGAGGAGAAGGAGGAAGAGGTGAAGGAAGAGGATTTGTTTCCAGAAAAAGAGACGTGATTTGAAGAAATGAGTTTAAGCAATCAAATGTGTTTTTCCTCTCTCCAGTGGTAAACAAATCCAAGATGCTGTCAGCTGGAGTAGCAGACGTGGTGTTGAAGTTTTTGCAGTCAGAGATGCCGCCAGTCCAGTTTAAACTCCTGGGGACATTACGTATGCTCATCGATACACAAGGTAGAACTTTAATCTGTCCTTTTCTCTTTGCACCAAATCCATAAAAAGCTTCACAGGAAGTACATCGACTCTGACAACACATTGTAGACTTAATGAGAATAGGCTGAAAATTCATATCAGTTAAAGAAGTTTGAAGAAACTGTAAAGGATATTTCAAGTAAAGTTGGCAGCAAGCTTTGGCTCCTGTTTAAGCTTTGGTATGATAATCACGAGCTTCTTAGCAGCCCAGACCAGACGAGCCTCAATTCTGACTCATAAAGACACACAAATATGGTAACTGCTGCTCAAGTCCTGACACTGGACAGATGGTCCCACATACAGAAAGCGTTTCTAACCAGAGTGAAATAAAATGTGGTTCAGTCAAATCCGACTGTACCGTGTCTGAACTTTTTGCTGCATTTTGGTGAGAGTGGACACACCGGAGTCAGCGACGCTGATCTTGTGTGTGTTTGTTCAGCTGAAGCTGCAGACCAGCTGGGAACCAATGGGAAACTGGTGGAGAGGCTGGTGGAGTGGTGTGAAGCCAAAGATCACGCGGGAGTGATGGGCGAGTCCAACAGGCTCCTGTCGGCCCTCATTCGGCACAGCAAGTCCAAGGTCAGCCGCCATGCTTCACACACAAATTACATTAAACTGGTCACGTCTTTAGTCGAGCAGTTGATTATTCTCTTGTGCTGTCTGTAGTTGGTGGAGTTGTTCTCATTTGTTTGGGAGTTATTTTGAGAGGTTTCTTATACCAGCTGCACATGATCAATTTAGAGAAACAATGCGCACCCTCTGCAGCCACAAGTGGCAGTGATGGAACATTAGGAAATGCTAAGTAGGGTAAACTGAGTAACATTGCCAAACTTGTATCACTGCATGATGCTGACGTCAGAAACCAAACGTGTGTATCTTCCAGACTGGATTATTTTAATGTCTTTTTGTCTGCACTTCCTAGCTGTACCAGAACTCTTCAGCTTGTTGAGAATGCAACAGCTAGCTCTTAACAAAAACTAGAGACTTTGACCATAAATCCTCCCTGGCCTCTGTTCACTGGTTACAAGCTCGCGATTTTAATGGACTTCAAATCTGGTCATTCCTTTGTTTACCAAAAGAAATCAGGTGGCTTCAGAGCATTTGCCTACCGTACGTTTGTCCAGTGTCTTCTCTTTAATTGTAAAGTGTGTTGGGACCGTGCTGCATGGTGATTCTGCACTTTAAATAAAATAGATTGATCGAGTAGAGCAAATGGAGACGGCGCCGTAAAGTGAACTGACATTAAAGTCAGTTTGCTTACATTAGCTAACATTAAACCCCTGAGTGTATTCAATTGAGGAACTGTTTTTATTGCCTATATGTAACTTTTCATTTGTGTATTATTGTGTATTATCTCCTCCTTGTCATGTTATGGTGCTCAATGACTACTGTTTGGCTCTGAACGTGGCCTTAAAATTATAAATCTGTGTCATGATAAAAGAAGGTGACCCACCTGTATTATCATCTAGATTATTTGCTACATATACATTATCTATTTTTATCTGAACGTACATCTCAGGATTGGTTCATTAAAGTGATGTTTGTTTTTGTGGATTTCAGGAAGTCGTCAAAACTGTAATCCAGGGAGGAGGCGTCAAACACTTAGTTACCATGGCAACTAGTGAGCACATGATCATGCAGAATGAAGCACTGGTGGCCTTGGGTCTTATAGCAGCTCTGGATTTGGGTAAGAGCAAGAATTGTTGTTATTTGTAATTACAGTTTTACACTTTGGCACGTTTGAACATTAAGGCAGTCATTTCTGTGTGTTTTTTTCAATTTGAAACTAAACAAAATGGAGACCCTGTCAGCTGTCAGGAGCAGGGATGCAACAATTAAAGATTTTGTTGGTAAGATTATTGTCAGAGAAATAATCATGGTTTCATGATTATTATGCATGGATTAATTTCACAACACTAGTAATGACTTAAGTTGATTTTGAATATTTAATTACATAAACAATTATATTTCTATAATATGTAAGCATTATAAATATAAGAGGAATATTAACCAGGGGAAATTGTTATAAAGGAGGGGAGTAAACCGAATTGTTGTCATCAACTCTCATCCATACATCCATATGTTTTAGTGAAGAACATTGCTCATGCACTGTTATTAATAACTGAAATGCAGTTAATTGGTGGCCCCTAAGTCTTCTAAGCTCCTGATGTACGTTAGTGTTTTACACCGGGCAACATTTTCTCAGCACAGACAGGAGAAGACAGCATGATGGAATGTTAAATGTTCAGTGACTGAAGGTCTGGAGAGGACTACGTTCTTCCATAAATAACCTTTCAGAAAAGAAGCCATTTGCGTTCAGCTACCTCGACAGCAGCTTGCGAGCTGGCCGTGCAGTGCACGTTGCTCGACTCAACAACAAACCTCTGTGGCGTGGCACAAGTCACTAAAAATAATGGGCCTCATTAGCGCAGCGGTGCGGCGGGACTGAAAGATTACACCTGCTTTGTTTGTGTTGGTGTGAAAGCTCGACTCTCACCACCATGGCATCGATTGTAAGTGACATGTTTATATTTAATTCCCCGCCAACTTGCCAAGTTATTTAACTCCGGTATTATGTATTACCTTTACTTGGGCGCCGCGTGCAGGTGCTGCATCAAGTTTAATGTAGGTATTCGCTCCTTTAGCAGCAACCATTTAACAACAAGGTTTTTGTACGGGTGATCCCTCGCCTCTCAAATAACGTCTGTTACGTACGTGTCTTTGGTGGAAGTACAGCTTCACAGTCTGGTCCCTCTGCCAGAGTTCAGCCAGAGTACAGTGGCTTCTGATAAGGAAGGCACTTTAAGCTGCTGCATCGCTCGTGTATCTTTGTTTTCGTTTTGTGCAAGTTTTAACACTTTTGTTTTGTGCAACAGAAACACTCGGTGCAGCAGAGCCTTTACGATTGATTAACCGTGACGTTTTAAAGCGTGGTTAATAGTGAAATCCAGTAACCTCTGCATCCCTAGTCAGGAACAGGTAGATTTTCCCCTCCTGAGACAGGATGTATAGATCTGTTATCCAGTTTGATTGAATTAGGCCTAACTGTCTGCAGACAACTTTGCAAAAGTAGTGCAAACTGTCTAACTCATGAAAGGAAGCTGAATGCATTATATATTGTATCCACATTGAAACCTGCTCTTCTGCGCTGTAGCACACTCACTGGTGGGAACGAAAAACACGTCGCCACATTCATCACGGTTTCACACTGGAATTCTTTTTCTGGTTTTCAGTTGCAGCTGAGAAGGACTTTGTTGGAGCTCACCTGGTGTCAGTGCTTCACAAGCTACTGTCAGATGAGAGGAGCGCACCAGAGATCAAGTACAACTCTATGATCCTCATCTGTGCAGTCATGGGCTCAGGTGAGAGTTATTATATTTTAAGTCAGGCTGAAGTGCATAGTTACTGCATCTACTGTCAACCACACACCTGGCTGGTCTTATAAATGCTACACACAAGTACTTGTTTTGAAAGCTGGACCTTTTTGAAACTGTCATGCATGTGCAAAGTTTGTATTATGTACGTTTTCAAAGAGTGGCCCAGGCTTTATTTACCTCAGTTGCGGAAAGACGGGCTTCTATTAGAGACCGACACTCCCTGTTTTCCGATTTTAATTTGCTGTTACAAACTGCTTTGATGTCTCATGTTGTCTTGATAAATACATTGTCCAGCACTCATTCCATCAGTACAACAACAGGTGCATGGGTTTCTTTTTTCTTTTCTTTTTTACCAGAAATACTTTTTTCGTTCACTGATTATTTTAAATGGCTCATACTTTTTTTGATCACTACCAACTGCTAAAACTGAAACTCAACACTCACTCTTTTCCTTCACTAATTATTTTTTAGTGGCTTTTGCTTAGCCATTGTTTTTATCACTATTAAACTACTATTAAGCCGCCGTCCGGTGGCTCACATAGCAAAAGCTGCTTGCAGAGGGAGCAGCTATAGCTGCCAATGCTGAGTGAATTAATGAGCAGTCAGCTGATGTAGCTGGATTAAGATGGCTGCTATCAGCTGATCTGCTGGGACAGTGAGCTGAGGCTGACTTTATTGCCTGCCCGAACTAACGCTATACTGGATTTCTGTTAATTAGCGGAAATCAGAGCTCATTTGAGAGCGTGACATAGCTCTGGTTATTTGAAGACCAGCTTTTATCTGAGAATTTATAGTACATATTTCTTTTACTGTTTCCTGTTGAATAAGTATATCAGAACATGTTTTAGAAAGATTTTCATACGCTCACATTCATACGCTGGCGGAACAGGCCCAGGGGCAATTTGGCGTTCTGTGTCTTGGCCAAGGACACTTCGACATGCAGCCTGGGGGGAGCCGGAGATTGAACCGCCGACCTTCCGATTAACGGCCAACCCGCTCTACCTCCTGAGCCACAGCCGCCCCCCGTAAACCAAAACCTTCTTGACCATGATAATTCAGTTTGATGTACATTTGTATGTCGTAGTAACAATTCCCACAATTTCTTTTCAAAAATAGTTTCCATACACTCATTGCTGTCGCACTGTGACTTTTTTTTTTCTTCCAGCTTAGGATTTTAATGTGAAACATCTGGAGGAAGTTGTAAGATTCATTGATGGTAGTTTAACACGTACCTATGAATAAATATATACATGAATAGGTTATTCTTTTAGAAAGAGACAATCTGTATGACATCACTCATTACTTGAATACCAGCTTCGATTTGAGAATTCATGCTACTTTTCTTCCCCTCCCTTCTCTCTTTTTTAGAACCTCTCCACAAAGAAGTCCAGAGCCTGGCGTTTATTGACGTGGTGTCCAAGCTGAGGGCTCACGAAAACAAAACGGTATCACACCAGGCGTCGCTCACAGAGCAGCGATTAACTGCCCAGAGCTAAATGACTGTGATCAACCCCAACCACATCCATCCACCCTGCCTGACCACCTAATCACCCAATGACACCTCATGACTGCTCTCCCCCGTGCCCCGTCGTCACGTGCCAAGGTACCATGTCTCGTTAACTGCCAGCCAGACATACAGTCGTGTCTCTGCCCCCGACCCTCCGCCCTGCCCTCCTCCACCAGGGTTAGACCGATGCCCATTTGGATTACTTAAATATACAAATCCTAAAAGATTTTGTGCAGGATTTGATACTTGACAGAGAGGAAGCCTCTGAAATTGTTTTTAGTCTACTGCGGACACCAGAACTCTCCTCTGAAAGCCATAATGACATGAGCTGAGATTTATTTAGGTGGGTTAGCAGGTCCTTGTCTTTTTTTAAATTTGAAATAAACTGATACATCAGTCTAACCCTGGTCCCCTACCTCTACTTGTGCATGCATCTTCTGCTACAAGTAGCTCCACAGGAGCTGAGGCACCATAAACAGCCTAACGCAATAGATAAGAGACAACACTCTTCTACGACCATAGCTGTGATACCATCCGCCGGTAATTCACCAGAGAAAAATGTGCACAAAAGAACAAAAAAAAAAAAAATCTTCCTGTTGTGATTTTTCTTTCATTTTTAAGAAAAGGAGCCATCCATGATGTGCCCAGTCATGTCCCATGTAGCTCAAGTATAAAATGACTAGAAACTGTGCATGTTTTAGTCCCGAAGGTGTGACGGTGTTCATTTTACCTCTCCACCTCTCCACCGCTCCTCGCATACTCCAAAGTACAGCCTACCCTCCTCCACTGGCACCTCTAGTCTTGTACACTCCTTTTTTTTTTGCAACTGTTCTTTAAGACTCGGATCTAGAGATTTTATGAGATTTATAATTCTACAGTTGTCCAAACACATTCCCCCTGCTCCAACAGCTGTACAGTGACATTAGAGGCCTCGCACGTCTCCACCCCATCACTGAAAGAGAATCATGGGAGAAGTAGGAGAGGCAAACGCACAGAACAGGGCTGTAGTCAAGTCTCCCTTTGTTAGTCGAGTCAAGTTCAGCTCCAAGACTGAGCCAGCAAGTCAAGACCACAATACGGAACTCATACTATCGTGTGTCTGTTCCTCTGCAACTCCAGTTGTTGAAAACACAAACTAATCATATGGTAGGCCGTCTCCTTGGTGACCTATAGGGTGGGAAAAACAATGTCGGGGGTGCAAAGTAACAAAAAAATTGGATTTGGAGTGAACATGAAAGGTCTCCTCCACCAAATGTCTTTTTCGCAAAACCATTGACTCCACATGAAATGAAATGGAGACCTTTCTTGGTCAGACTAAATCATGTTTGTGATCTTTTTGTGACTTTGCACCCTCCTGCCAGTTTTTCCCGTCCTATAGTTTGTAGGAAGATTGTCTTATTTAATATCAGTTTTGTCAATGCAAAATATACATATAAATATCTTGTTTGTAGCACTGCGCTACAAGATAGAAATGTATCCAAAATATTTTTGGACAGAGGAAATGGTGGCGTGAGCTATGAAGAGCAGCCAAGAAGAAGACAAACGTTAAAGTCAAAGTAGGCAGAGACTAAGAATTCAGGAAGTAGGGTTAAGTACTTCAGCCTAGGTTCTACATTCACTCTGTGATCTGTTCTAACCACAGACTGTATATAAAGCATAAACCCCGCCCCCTCCATGTTAGTTTGTACAGTGGTGGGAGTAAGCATCATCTTTAAATACAGTCTGTGGTTGATTTTAGTGCCCCCAAAAAATCACACAACTAATTTTCCAGTACGAAATAAAGCCGACCACTCCTACGCGTGTGTTCAGTTTCTTTGTGTTTGTTGTGAATTTGCTGCTTGGGATCAGCAGCGTGGAGCAAAGTCAGGATCTTGTGAGGACGGTAACTGACTGCAGACACTGAACTGTCGCTGTATACGTGCTGTTTAAACCACCACCACCACCACAGCAGCAGCACCGCCCCCTCCAGAGGGCGGGTCTCTCTTTATGTGCGACAGTTGGTTCTTCTGTTCTGAGGAATTCCTGCTAACGGGCACATCTCGGCATGTCCGACACTGTACCGACACTCTGTTAACATGCCACGGTGTGTTTTTGCTGGTCTTGGCCCACGCTTTTTTTAAAAAGGTATGAATGGTTATTTATCAGATTTGTGCTCTTCTAAAGACACATGCCAGTGAAGATGTATCCATAGTAACAGCGTAAAATACTATAAACTTAAATGTGTGTTGTAAATGTCATGAGTTGTACATTTGGAGGATTGTAACTCAGCAGATAATTAAAAGATGATAGCTGGTGACGGCTCATGTCTTTATTGCTCCTGCGTGTCAGGTAGAATTCAAACCAAATGCAGAATGGCTAGCTTTAACAAAATAAAAAACATAGGTAGGTTGATTAATCAAAATATCATCATGAAGCTTGACCCTAAACTACTTTGTAGAATTGACCAACACATTCTCACTCCCAGCTCGTCACATATGGACCCTTGTGGACCCTTGGCATCGCTCTTTAACACGCTGGGTACTCTTTAGTGTCATTTTTGCGTATGTAGTCAAGTTAACAATAATAAATATGCAACATCTGATTAGACTTTCAAAATAAAAGTAGTGGTGAAAAAGCTTAACGTTGTGAACGTTGCAATTTGGTTAGTGTCAGGCACCAAAACTACTTGGGTAGTTATTAGATTCTTTATGCTCGTTCTCACCAGTCTCTCTCCTTTTTCCTCTCGTTTCTATACGTTTATGATTGATGAAGTCCAGGAATACAAAACATTTTCACCAACCGCATCATCACGGCTCGTTTCCATCAACTTTAAATGCAATCATGTCACCTGCGTTCAGACGGAATGTGGACTTCACACATGTTCGACTCTTTGTTTGTGTCCCTGCTTGTACAGCGGGATATTAGTGCTATTGTAGGATTTTTTTTTTTAGAGAAAAATTTACAAGACAAAACTCAGATATTCTCTGAGATTAAAGAGGTAAATTTATGAAGAAACTCAAATTTACAAGAAAACTTGTGTATTAACTTGTTATAGTTTTGTGAGAATAATCTCTGAGAATATTGAAGTTTTTTTTCTTGTATATTTACCACTTCAGTCTGGGGAATTCTGAGTTGTTGTTGTTGTTTTTTTTACCTATAATGGTCTTAATATGCTGCTGTTGACTTTGCAATCACATCAAACTTAATTTCTTGTTTGGTCATAACACAGTTTGTTTTGCTGTGGTGTTGAATTCAAAATGCTTCAGTGTCTGTTTACCGTGTTTCTTCCATTGTGCGTTAGCGCAGAGATAGCAGAAAGGTATGCAAGAGATGAGTGAATGTGTGGATTTTGAATTTAGATGACCCAGTTACAGATTGAATATATTTCCCCCCACATTGAAATGGTAGTTTGCATTTTTTTTAAAAACCCAAAAGCAGCCCTATTTACAACTGGCTTAATTAATCATGTGTTCATGTCTGTGTCCTCTTTATAAAACATGTCCTGTTGTAACACACAAGGCTTTTCAAGGATCCAATTGTCTGGAATAAACAGAATTTCGACTCATTTGTATCAGCAGCGACAGACGCCAAAGATGTCCAGAGACACTGACAGATGATGATGTGTGGGAAGTGCAATGCATAAACAAATCAGTGTCCCAATATGGACGGGAAAAAAAAATTAAAGACTCAAGAATGCAGAAGAGAAAAGAATCAACATTTTTGTCACCTTTAATAATTAATTTGACTTAATATTAAAACAAGTCCAATTTCAACAGGACATGAAACGGGTAAATTAGAGGAGGTAGTTACATTACAATGTTTGTGGGATATACTGTGATCATCTAAACAATCCTCGGAGGTGGTACAGGTAGTGATGAGTGAGACGCCTGTACAGCAACACCTCATTTTTACAACCTCCTAAACCTGCCGCATAAACTATCTGTAGAGACGAATCCGCTTCAGCAGGACTGAATGTTTCGTGAGTTGCAAAACCAAATGTACATGAAATATCATTAATCCCTTTTTACGTAGCACACAAGTAACACTTTTAGAATGCATCCCACAATATCAAGCTGGACAGGCTGAGGAAAGATACTTAAAAATACTGCAAATACGTTGCTACAAATAAAACAAGTGACGCATGCTTGGAGCAATGAATCACTTTAAAACAGCGAAAGAAACACAGATTAAAATCAACATCTGAACACTTAGCTTTTTGAAATTCCAGATTTAATCTCTTAAATCTCAAATCTTTTCTTCATTTAATATTGTGCATACTGATCAGATCAGCGTCAAAAATGTGAAAAAAGTGAAAATTTATAGTATGAGAAAACCATGTACGGTGTTCAAAAATGTCCATTTTGAGAGATTTATAGTGTTCAAATTCTCAGATCCACACCAAAGACAAATGACTCGTTGCTCTAACCACCACACTTTGTGAAACCCGAGAAGTAAAACACAACCTCGTGGTGACGGTTATAAGCAACATGTGAAATGAAATGGCAGTGGGGGTATAAGCTACATGTACATTTTGTGGTCATGCATATCAAGACATGAACACGATTTTCCCCATACTTATCCAGACTTTTTCAAGTCTCCAAAATAAAAATAAAAATCTAAAATAAATGAGTTCAGCTTTAAAGCCCCTCTTTATACTCATCGTTCCTCGTGTCCAAAGAGGTTGACAAGAAATCACTTTTTAGCAGGACTCCAATGTAAGAAATGTATCAAAAACTATTGTCCTTGTTTTGTGCAAGAATGCAGTCAAAGTATAGCTGAAGCTGACATGACGCTTTAGCAGTATGTTAGCCAAGCTGCATGTGCATCTTCCAAAGTTGGGATCTTTTTATTTACTGGGACAAAACACCAGCAGTAAGCAAGGTAGATTTACTCGTCACTTTACAACAGGCTTGTAAAATGAAATGCAGCTTGTAGCTTCCTCCTGCTACAAAGCAGAACGGTAAACAGAAATAAACTATTTTGCATTGAGCAGTGCTGAGGATGAATTTGAATTTAGGAGTCTCACAGCCTGGGGTTAAAAAAAAAAAAAAGCTGCTCTGCTGTTAGGAGAGCAGATACTTCTGTATTTCTTGCCAGAAGGCAGCAGCGGGAACAGGCTGTGGCTACGTGGGTACAGTCTTTTAATATCTTCTGGGCTCTGCAGGCACCTCACTGATGCTCAGGAGATGGGTACCAATGATCTTCTGAGCAGTTTTAATCACCCGCTGCAGAGCCCTCTGGGCCGTGCACATCCCATGTTAGTGATGTTTCCAGTCAGCAGGGCTTTCTGTTGCTCCTCTGTAAAAGCTAACAAGAACTTGGCGTGGGGAGTTATGTTAAACCTAAATTTGACTGCTAGGACAAAGTAATCACTTGTTGATTTGGCTAACTTCAACTGTTGAAGCTGCACATTAGCTTGAGCTTTAAGCTCTGGAAAGCATTTTCACATGGATATCATGTAGTCACACTACAAAAGGGATAGTTTCACAGCCATTTTTTAAAGGAGGAATGTTTAAAGCAACTGCAAACTGCTTCAGCACACAGACGGTATCATAGTAGCTGTTTTGTGCTGAAATAGAGGACGAAATTTGAACATGTCCATAGAGCCCAAGTAAAATAGCCAAACATGAATTGAAAAAAAAAATCAGTTTTTATCCGATTTAAGTATCTGGACACACATGTACTACTCAACAAAATACCAATACCAAAAATGTATTGACGTTTGATACCCGGACCTAAATGTGATGCCACTGCACATTCAACCATGGTTCTGAGAATTTGTAGCACAAAATGGAGCTACTTAGCAGTAGGGGAAACACAATACTCCATCACTAAATTAAATATCTTAGTAGTCCATTAGTTAAGTAGAAACTCATTATGCTAAACAGTAGAAGTCATGTGTGGTCATCTCCTCTTTAATGCTGGATGAGTTAGAATCTGGAGAACTCATGTCTGCTGCTTGGCAGTCCGCTAATTAAAATTCATTGTTAGTGCAACAAGACTTCAGTTTGTAGATAAATCAGATTATTCAGTGAGCAGAGAGACTTCTTACTGGTTAAAGCTAGGGTAGGTAATATTTTACAGAAGCATTTTCGCATTTCCTCAGGATACTTTCACAATTTAGCTGTTCTTGCTAGTTCTCCAACATTGCCTATCCCAGCTTTAAATGGCTATTTATGTTGCTGAACAGTGGTGGAACAGAACACACAAAAATCCTAAAAGGGTTATTTTGAGCAAAAAGGACATCCTGCTTTCACTTCAAAACCGGCGCCTACTTCCTGACATTCGGGGACTTTCGTAACGTGGACCACCACAGCCTCAGTCCTGGGCAAGTGGTGGAAAGATACATAAAGCAAGCAATGAACTTTAATACAGATCTGCAGTTTCTTGTACACAAGTATTTCACAGTCCTACATGATGGTTGTAGCAATGGAGCGTTATTTCCACAGTGAAAAATACCGATCTAATATCAAAAAGATGTATCAAAACTCCTACTCTCTACACGTAGCTATCAAAAACTGGAGCAATGTGACGATCTGCATGTAGTGCATGTTTAACCATCCTCGCTGACATTTTACAGTAGTCACACAGTGTTATATACAGAGCATTTCACATATTAGTGCCTTGAAAAAAAGGTGCTGGGTCAGAGAACGAAATGGTGCAGGTGATCGGTGAAGTCCTCTGATTGCTCAGTGACGCTGCGTTCAAGGAGGCGCGTTCAAAGACCTGGAGCTGACAAAATAAAAAGACAAAATCTACTTAATATTTTCCATTTTGACGTGATCCTGTTAAACACCCAATTTTATCTATAGACCATTAAAAGAAAATGTTACCTGTTAGAAGTGAAATGCTGCTTCAGCATTAGGTAAAGAAACTGGAAGAGAGGAAATAGAACACTAAATCATCTGCTTATTAACAAGGCTCAGACGAGACGTTAAGGGTTAGAATGGGAATGCTGGGAAAACAAGTTTCTTGCAAAGGATCAGCGGTCTCAACTAAAGGCTGGAGAGAGAAGAATGTCTTCAGTAGGACAAAGTCACAGTGAAAAGACAGCGGAAGAAACAAAAGGAGTGTTGTCTATGTCACAGGACTCAATCTCTACAGCTCGTAGGAAGATGGAGGAATCAACACACAATCGCACTGAAAACTGTTTTTTTCTGATTTGTCCCTGACTTCTATGGTTTGAAGACTCAAATGCATTTTTACTAGCATTTCAATAAGTTCACTCCAACACAAATTTTCCCAAAGGTCCAGATTCAAATTTTGGTTTAAAGATATGTAAATTCAACACATAAATTCAGTGGAACCACAACCACAAGGGCTTTATAGTTCCTTCTGCGTCTGATCTTAAACTTTCAAAAGGATAATGGCCTTTACACATTACAGCGGGAAAACAGGGTCTTGCGCTGGGCTTACAGCATCTACTGATCTGCAACTCCTAGTGATGCTGTTCTAAGCGGCGCCACCTCAGCCACAGTGCTAATGTTGATAACAGTGTATTGCTGCATTTCACAGGTTCAAACCAATATTAGCTGCATTCAGATCTCATTATGAGGTCTATTTGTTATTGTACAGCTCTGGAAATTCAGAAACATCTTTCAGTTCAAGCAGTTGGCAACAGCGATTGGCTGGTGAGCGCGACTACCCGCGGACATCCATGCAGAGCTATTATAACAACCCAATACTGTAATGGAGGAGGCGGCGCAAGAGCTAATGTTCCACGCTAATGTGAATATGGGCCTTAATCCTACAGAATTATAGAAATGATCAGACAAAAAGGAGCGCAGGAATCAATTTGAAGTGTAAAAGGGAAAACACAACCTGTTGAGATGCTAGTTTTCTGGCACATCCAGCTTAATTTACACTTCTTACCCTACAATATGCTCTCATTTCTGCTACTTCGTCAGATGTTCCAGATGTCAGAATGCAGGATATTTTGGCTATGGTGGAAAGGTACCTTTTAACATCGAGTTTCTTGTCAAAACACGTTTTCTGTGATTGTAGTGTGAGCAGCAGCGTACGCTGTCAGTGCTACACAGCACTGCGTCAAATGTTAAAAATTTTGAACATTACATGAACTTATAGTGCAACACATACTGCAGCAGCTCGATGCATCAGGATACAAAATCCTGGCCTATTTCCTAGCATCGTCACACGTGCAGAAAAGTATTATTTTTATGACATTTACTTTCTGAATCAACACAACCTGACTTCCTGTCTGCATAGCGCCTTTAGTGTGCGCATCACTAGATGCAGCCAGTGTGTGTTGTATATTAATTCATTGCAATAACTGCAATATATGAATTTTTATATCATTTTGATATATTGATATAAACAAATAGTTGCTAAGCTACTGCTAGCTAGCCAGCTTGCTAACACTGCTAAATACTGAAAATATATGGACAGGAAATGCTGCATAGAGAGCAAAGAGAGCAAGGTTTCATTTGTGTGTGTTTTTTTTTTTAACCTCTGGTGTTGAGTCTGGGGCGTGTCACTGGAGTAATTATAGACTTAGTGTTAAATTAGAACAGTTATAACAGTAGTAACATATAAAGCTGTTATATGTTGGCGGAGGTCATGTGTAGAATTACAGTTCCTGTTAAATTTACTATAGGATGCACCTCACTTAATGTTTAGACATCTATGAATTAAAAACCTTATATACATAAATATACGGAATTTAAAAAAGCTACATTTAAAAAGGTATTTTTTTCATTTTGACATTCTATAACTAAAAGAAAGAAAGAAATGCAATTATTATTGGCAAATCATTGCTTTCCTGACATGTTCCGTGTTGAAACGTGTCAGTGAGGGGTCTATCTGTCTAACTGGTGTAAACCGATAGGCTATTAGTTACACAGAGAAGGTGGTTAGAAGTGATAGCGTGGGTTTAAAGTGCGGTTGTTACACTTCTTGGTTACATTTTTAAAAGTTATTTCCACCATTGCAGCAGAGGATCATCCCTGAAGAGGCAATATTTTCCAGGAAGTCAGGATCTGAAGTGCCCATCTCATTGGATCTTTTATTTATTCACTGATTAAATTAAACAAAATTACTCCAGTGGCACGCTTTAACCTCCATAGCACAGTGTAAGGTTAGAATGAATATGCAACAGCTACAAGTCTACAGATTTGGACCTTAAATGGAACACAACAGCAAACACAGATCACCCACCAAAAGACAAAACAATGACCAAATGGATCCATCACACCCACCGGCTACAAACACACATACAGCGTGTGTGTGTGTGTGTCTCATGAGTAGTAAGCCGATGCTTTCTTGCTGGAGTGTGGTGGGAGTCGACGCATGGAGAGAGGGGGGGGCACCCTGATGAAGCATGGAGGAGGAAGAATGAGGTGGGAGGTGAGTTTGGGCACTGTGATGGTAAAGCTCAGTAACCCTCCTGCCTTTACTCCCCTCGGCCTGCTAGGGGAGGACTGCTGAAAGAACTCAAACATCTTATTTTAACAAAGAAAAACAGGCTGGATAAGAAGCTGCTAACACTATGCTCTCTTTCTTCTACGATGGCTGTGGTTATTTATCTTTATCTAGCATGTGTTGTTTGGAAGACCTGCGCCAAGAGTCCCTACAGCCCTCCTACTTTTTTTCATTTTATTCTAATTTTCAGTGTTTCATAGTATTTACATTCTCAACTTGTTGAGCCCCTGAAGTCTTAAAAGACTTCATCTTTTTAAATCAATTTAGATCCAGATAAGGCAAACTGGATAACAAGTAGTGCCACAAGATACAGATGTTATGCTGATAAGATAATAACTTGGGCACACAGGTTTATTACCTCACTACTTTGGGGGTTCTGTACTTTCCAGACCTTAGTTCAAACCTTGAATCAAACATTCGTTTTAGAGCCAAAAATAATTCAGACCTTTCTTTTTTATTAAAAACATGAATTTATGAAAACTACTGTTACAGTGTTTTTCTTTTCTTTTGACCTATCTGCATCTAAGGGTTAAGAAATGACTTCCTCTCAGGGGAGGTGAGAAATGCCGGCTTCAGACTACACAATATCAGCCTAATATAACCCAAACTGACTGGCTTTGTTCATGACAATTGATGGTTTTATCCTGTAATATTGTCGACGTCCCAACAGACACTAGCATTTCCAATTTTTACCCCCCTTTCTCTTGCCATGTTAACAAATTCCACGCTGCGTTCTGTGACGTTGATCATTGTGTCTTTATTTGAAGATGCTGTAAAAAACAAATTTTCAGCTTCATACTTGTATTTAGGGATTTAGACAATGTTTACATGCTTTAATGTTTAAAAACACTGTTTCTTCAGCACCTCTTTTTATCCTCAGTCTCAGTTTTAGCTCCTGTCTCTTTAAGGCCCCCCCTCCCTGAAAGCCCACTTGCTTCTGATTGGCCAACTTCCCCAAGCACAGAAAAGGGGCAGGACCTAGCCACACCTTGCTATGTGAGATGAATCTCACTGATTATTAAAAAACACATCTTAATAACTTTATTCTCTGGTTTTACTGAAACTGGATCAGATTTGATGGAGAAAATATTGTGGTTTTCCTTCTGGTGTCCTCCGGCTGCTATGCTAACTACTGCTACAGCAGCTGCTGCTAGCTACTAAGTTAGCTGTGTAGATAGCTGTCCTATTGCTAATATGCTGGACTGAAGCTTGGTGCTCCGGGGTTGCGTTGGTGTTTACACCTGATAATAGAAACTACCATCAGCGACAGCTCACAGTTACTGTAGCGTTAGCAACAAGTAAAGCTGTCTGTCCATCAGGAAACTTCATAAATCAGACAGTTGAAGCAGAGCAGCCAGAGGAGATCAGAGGGGAAACCAGAAAATATTTCCCTTCCCTTTATAACAGTAAAAGCACTGTCTGTGAGACACTGAACAACCTGCAGCTTGAACTGCTGGGTTCCATTTGACCTGGGAAGTCGGAATTTCAACTGGAACGCCTCCTTAAGTAAGATTTCTGACTCAGAAAATCGAGAGAAGATGGCTGCTCCTGGAATCAACATTAGTGAAAGCTGCAGTAATATACTGTTTATTGCACGTGTCTAAATTAAATTATTACTGTGTAATGTGTTGTTATCAGCTGATATTGCTAACAAAAGGCCATAAGGCATTAATCTTGGTTTTCCGACTTCAATCTAGGGCTGGATGATATGGCCAAAAATGTTATCACAATAAAAAGTTCCATATCTTTCGATATCAATAATTATCACGATAAGTATCAAATTATTTCTTTTAAGTTTAAAGGCAAATTTTTTGCTCCTCAGTGACAGTTAAAGAAACCTGATGGTTAATAGTGGTTTAAACTTTTCTATATGGTCAGAACATGATAAACATTTGATGCCCAACAGTGGATCACTTCAAAAATCTGAAAAATTTTTTTCAACAAATTTGCACAAGTAAAATTAAGTAAAAGTTTTTTTCCCCCTCAACAAAATAACCATCTTAATAAATATTCAGTCCTGATTTGTGTGTGATTCAAGTGAATCTAAACTAACATTTATTATATTGTTGTTATTGAAAAAAAATATGTTGCGAGAATTATTGTTATTGTTTTATTTCCCAGCCCTACTTTAATCTGTTGTTTTACTGGAATGCCGTCAACTCGGGTGTGACATTCCCACCTCCGACTTCCGAAGTAAATAGAACGCACAATAAGAGCTTCTCTGAAATGTGGGCTGGTTTATGTAAATTTTGGGGGCGTAATTATTAAAGAACTAAAGACCCCAGATGTTATGTAACATCTAGCGCTTGTTGGTTTTCACCCACATTTGAACCTTGCATGCACGAGATTTACATATGTAGGAGGAAACAATGGTGATTGAGGCTCATGGTATGTCAGCTCCGTGTACAGAACTCTTTTTATTCAATTATTCCATTCTACAGCACCTTCAAGGCTTTTTCCAACACAAGCCCCAATACACAGCGCTCATACACACCACTCCAGATGCCATTGCTTTTGTATGTTCTTGTTCCTGGAAGATAGCCTTTAGACGGTTAGCTTTGATTGGTTGGGGTACCAACATGTCATGTCACTCAGCAAGAATTTAAGACTATAATTGTCTAATCTGAAAAATATGGTGTAGTCTGAACCCGGCATTACAAGCAAATGTCAAAATATTTTGCATTATTCACAACACTTCTAATTGTGCCTAGCATTGTACTTCAAACCAAATGAGTGTATCTTTAAAATACCATGCCGTCCTGTACTCCAGACGTACTTTTTGTTGGATAGGATTTTTTTTTTTTTTATCTCCATCATGTATCCACAACATGGGCCTGTGAGACACTTCAGCATGTACACTATGACAAAGAGCCGAAGTGTCTCATGTTGTGAAATAAAAATGGTAAAGACAGATGGGTGCAAATCACAGGAAGTGTTGTTCAAAGGGAGGAAAACAGGGCTGTCTGAATGCGGATACATGAGACACTGAACTGATGCAGGAAAAGTAAAGATTTTCTCACCAGCTCGCCTGCACAGCTTCGATGTCGCTCACTAAGTTTTGGGCCAAACAAATCCCAAAAATCTGTGGGAGGACAGCAATATTAGATTTTAATACATTTTCAAAAAAAGGAGGGATGGAATGATGCTTTTGTTTCAGACTGCACTGGAACATTATGAAGCTTAAACGCGTGAATGGAACTGGCCTGCAGTAGTGCAACTCCGATAAAGATCCCAGCCACCAAGGTAAGGTTGTCCTGTAGCCACTTCTCAAACTGCGGCACGCAGCCTTTCACGTTGATGTAGTCCTTCTGCTCAGAGTCCTGTGATGAACAAAACCATCTGTGGTCAACTTTACATCCTGACTGAATGTACTCACACCTCAGATTAAAAACAGTCTTACCTAGACTTAAATTAAAATATATGCGTTTCATTTCTGTGTGTCCAGTACAGAGACGGATCCATGGTGTCTTTAGCCTAGTTTAGCGCTCAGACTGGAGCCTACCTTGGTTAAAGTGTTAGGAACTGCCTTCAAATAACTTGAAAGCAGAAAATACTCTGTTCAGGAGGCAAAATTGTTGTTTTTGATTTGAAAGTTTTTATCTCACAGTGTCAGACTGTCAACATGTTCACTCTATGGAAACTTAATCTGGCATCAGGCCAGCTTCACATCTTACAGGCGACAAATGTATTAATCAATTCTAAACTGACAATGAGTAGATAATTAAATGCATAATGTGTGTCACACAGACATTTCCCATCCTTTGACTTGTCTGAAACTGTTGGCCTCCTATGGTAACATTAGACTTTAGCAAGTCAAAAAATAAATAAATTCAATTTAGCAGCCTAATCCACCTTTTCCCTGCCTTATATAAACACTGTTAGTAAAATCACTAGGTAGAAGAGAAATATTACATTTAAAGAAAACGATGGATCCACCCGAGTCAAAAATAGAAACTAGGAGGGCAGTTGTTGGAGCATCGAAATGGAAGCAACTGAAGAGTGAGAGCGAGTGAGTCGAGTAGACGTATCTTACTTACAGGTTTCGCTCGAATGTCGTATCCACACTGAGTATTTATTACATCCTCCTGGAGACAAAAAGGAACAAACTTTATATATCTAACCTATTTAAAGTGTGTCTTTGTGACAAACTGCTTAAATTCACACACAGATATCTGACACATTTAAAAAGATGTGAACAGGGTTCAGAAGTCAGAATTAGCCTTTAGCATTGTGTGCTACCTAAGGTGTTTACAGTGTGTCTGATTTTGCCCTGATGCACACATGCACTTGGGACTCTGTAAATAAAAGCATGCAGAGTGTGGGACTTGTACCGCTGGGTCCTTGGTGCAGCAGGAGAAGGGAACTCCACACTTTTCCCGACTGGGATTCCCGTCAGTACAGTTAAAATAGATGTTCAGGTTCCAGTCGTCTGCTCCGAACGCACCGCAGCACTCCCACTGAAGTCGGGCAGAGAGGGAAAAAAAATGTTTTGGCTGCTGTGGTTGAAATTGCAGATTAACTAATTGAGAACAGAATGATAGACATTAACAGAGTTAAATGCATCACAAGTGGACCTGATTGGCTCCCTTCATTAAGGAATTACTACTACATCGTCCTAAGTCCAATCAGACCAGCTTGTGCTGTTGGAGTGCAAAGCCTCCACACAGCAGGATTAGCTCATTTAAATGAGAGGAGCTGCTGTTGTTTGCCTATAACAGAGTCGATCTCTCATCTCTGCCTGTGAGAGCCAGTCATGACGCCCTGACTGCTAGGAAAGCAAAGGTATTAGCTAAAAACTATGGAAAATATACCAACTGGAGCTTCTTTGTTCAAAAATCACATTGAGAAATGCACAGCAAAATAGAGTCCCGTATATATTATATGTTTGGATTCTAATTATAAAGCCGTCTCATAAATGATGGAGTCAAAAGTACAACATTCGCTCTGAAAATGAAATGAAACGGCTCAACTAAACTAAACACTGTTTATTAGGGAGTACAAGTAATTACTGGGATCTGGGAACACGGCGGCATTGTGACAACAACCGGGTAGGAAATGTGATCATTCAGGCGACCGGACAGCTCGGAAAAACACCTGGCATGTTAGCCAAACTTATTTGGAAGGCAAACAGTAAAAGTATTAACCTACTTTACTTGCTCTGACTGGAACATTTCAGTGCACTCGCTTTCAGTCTGAGCTCCAAAGAAAGTGGTAACTAACCCCGACTCCGCTGTTGAGCAGTCAGACTGGCGTGCAGGTTCTAAACCCTGTACGTCAGTCTGACTGCTCTTGTTGTCGTCTCAACAATCACTTTGGTGAGAAGATTGAAATTGATAGAAATGAAGGTCAAAGCACAGAAGGAGTTATGATGTATAATAGTATACGCTCGCACGGAGAAGAAAAGCCAGCTAGGAGAGATCGTTATTCTTACTGCATGTTTACAGTTAGTTTGATCTTCACACAACCAAATGAAATCCTGATTAAGGAATCCGTGTTTGGCTCGTTCTTTCGTTTCGAAACCAAATCAAGAAAAACAAAGGAGCTGCGTTTTGTTCTGTCTTTGACCGGTGTTGTATCTCTTCAACCCGTCCTCTCTCCCCGACTCCTCACACAAACCCACGGTCAATCAGCATCTCAATATTTACCAAGATCATTGTGATTAGGATTTTTGCCATATTTGATCAACTCACGTATTCCTGAGTGAAATCAATAAGGTTCTGTAGATCGATGTCGTCCCGGTATGCTCGGATGTTGTTGTTGATGAACAGGTTGAGCTGGTCTTTAATCCAGTCCTTAAAGACAAACGCCAGAACTCCCGTTGTCAACTCCAAGAAAAAGATAATCCCCAGAAACACCGAGAACTGCAAGCAGGAAGAGAGAACGCCGCACTGTGAGTTTTCTCATCAGTCGTCACTGCAGCGTGAAGACAGGACGTTTCATCATGGAACATACAAACTTGAGCAGAAACATGTTTTCCCGGAGAGCTCCGATGCATCCCGCAAAGCCCAGAATGAACATGACCCCCCCGACCACCATGAAGAGCCAGACTGGGTCCAGGCCCCCGAGGTCTGTGATGGAGGAGATGTTGGACAGAACCCCCTGGAGGGGAGAGACAGAGCGCAACAACACAGTGAGTCTCCCAGGCAGCTGTGTCTCTTTCAGGACACAACACATTTGCCAAAAGGGTCACAGTGGCTTCAAATAGATGGAATGTGAATCAACTCAGAGGGGAAAGAAGGCAGCTGCAACATGAAGAGTACAAAAAACCTAAAATGTCTTAGATGTGGTGTACTTCAATGAGATATTTTTGTCTTATTTCTACCATCCTGGGTTCCATGGCCTATTCCAGTAGCAACTATTTGGTAAATTCAGTAATCAACCTTTTTTTAATCACCTTTACGTGCGGAGACACATTCTACCCGCGTGAGCATACTGCGAGTCGTGATCAACGACTGGTCTCACAAACTTTGCAAAGACAAATGCCTCGAGAACCAGGCAAAAGTGTGGTTCCAACTTTGTGCAGCTGGGGAACCGTGGCAGCCGCAAGGTTTTAATGTCGTGTGACACGCACTTGGTGCACCCGCCTTGCTTCCGTGTGATGTGATGATGTTTTGCTGCGCCAGTGAAAGTCTGACACAGTTTCTAACCAGCGTGCCTTATGTTAAGTCAGCGCTGTGCATCGCCTTTGTACTGACAGAACTTTAACCTCATTGGCTTAAGGCTTCACTGACTCGTTATCTGTGACGTTATAATTATTCTAAGCACTTCAGATCCATTATTTCGTCCTTCTGGTGGCTCATTTCTCACACTATAGTTTTCAATTCCAACAAGAAAGCTGACAAACACTTTAGTGAGTGTTACTGAAAAAGGAAGTTCAGTATTTCACCAAAATGGTGCCCCTTTTCCCCCCAGTAGCCAAGGTATATTCTCAAGTCTGGTTCTCAATTGAAAAAAGGAATAAAAAATATTTTCTGTAGGTATTCCATGTGTGACTTTTCCCCTGTCCACCATAACCCATCGCCCTGGATGTTTTGTGTGTGTAAAAAAAAAAAAACTAAACTTGTGTCTTGCCTGGAAATATTTTAGAACATCATATTTTGGGGTCAGTAAACAGCGTGTATCGTTTTGCAAATCAGGCTGACACCTTTGCTTGTATTCACCGTGAAAAAAAAGACGGCATTTCGAACACATCAATATTTTTTGCAACAAAAAAGACAAATGCAGCGGGATCAGCCGTTCCTCTAAGCTCTCCATCTCTACGGTGCGTATTTAATATTTACTGATGGTTTGTTTCAGTATCGATACAGCTTGCAGAGACAAACTGTAAACGGCAATCCAATGTGTGCATCATAGGGTTTTTAGCAGTTGTTAATTTATAACTCAGCCACTATTAATAACTCAGAGTGTCTCCACTTACCTTCTCACTCCATGCCCACAATCCAATTCCAACCAAGGCCATGCCCAGCAGCTGCAAAACAGCAGTCGTGTCATGTTAGTGGAAAGAGGTGTTGATGCTAAATGACACGGTGCCAGACTGTCAGGTCCTGATTAAATAAAAATACTAATATATTTCCTCTGAGGCTGCTATGACCCTGTGATGTGGGATCAGTATGTAGCTGGCTTCTTATATGTCAGCCTCAGTAAGATAAACGAAGCTGTGTTGTATATTTTAGTACGTTCATCTTTACAATAAAGTCACAGATGCACATTTTGAACAAGGGGTTCTTTTTCCACATTGCATCATTACATCACACTGTAATATAACGGCACGGAAAACTTCCAATACACATTTTCCTACGAGATATGTATCTTATTTTTTGTGTATTGGTGCAGTGCCTGTTCACAGGAGCCCATGTGTCTTTCCCCTTATTGGATAATACTACCAGTGAGGATGACCTAATTATGATGAGGAGCAATCTGATGCAATTTCACAAAACATTTTATGTAGGCTTAAAGTTATTTGAAAGAAGAAAAAAAAATGGATACCCTTGCTTGTCCATGACAACAATAAAATAATAATATGCTAACAAAAAACTACTATGGCTTCAACAGGTGGCATTTTATGCAAGGTATCCAATAAAGTACTCTATTGGAATCTGTATCACTTTAAGGGTACTGGTTTTGGTACTGGTATTGGAAAATTTTAAACGATAATCACAAGAAGGTTTTTTGCACCAATGGTTTACTTCCAGTTAAATTGAGAGCTTTTACTTTGAAAAGTTCTGAAGGACAAATGAAGCTGTTGCTGTCTTGACACACCTTTGAAATGAGAGGTTTGGAACTCGCTTCTCACTTGAAGGCTCAAAATTTCAATTCATTTCAACTTAAATCGTGCGACGATGTTCTGATGTTCACCGGAGCTGCTTGGACTTTGTGATGGACATTTTTCACTGCTTTCTGAAGCTCTACAGACCATGTGATTAATTCATTGAGAAAATAAGATCAATCAATAATACAAGTCACCATTAGCTGCAGCACTACCCTACTTTTTCAAAGTATTTGGAAAATGACATAAGAAATTTCACAACAAAATGTATTTATCTAATTTCTAACGTATTTATCTAACCTCCCCCATCATTTGTGCAACATATGTATTAAAATGTGCACAAATGTTTCAATTAGAGCTGATAATCCATCTGTCAATTAATCGTTTAAGTCAATTTAAGCATAAAGGCCAAAACAGCTGCTGGTTCCAGCTTCTCCTCTGTGAAGATTTACTGCTGCTCTTTGTTTTCCAAGCTGGTAAACTGAAAATCTCTGGCTTTAGAATCGTTGCTCAGGTAAAACACACAGGTTGATGTTGGCAATGTGGGCTTTTTTTTTCTTTCTCTGATATTTTATATAAGTATTCTTCAAATTAATCGAAAACAACTGGTGGTTGCAGCCCCCATTTCCGTGCAGATGAAATTTATGTGAACATGTAGTCCCTGCAGGCTTCCTCACAGATCGTCCACAGTATGACATCACCTTTTTAAGACATGACGTCATGTCTAAATAACATTGTGAGGTGCAGGAGTGTGTTATGGGGTGCCCTCCGCTGTGCTGGTGAATATGTGATATGAACGTGTCAGCTGATGATAAGCCTGCAGTCTGAGCTGTCATTAGTTCACCACAGAAAGCCGATTAGCTGTGTGTTGTCCGCACACAGTGGCTTCACGTTACATCTCTGCACGGAAAGCCACAAAAATGCACACATGCACTGATTTGAGTCTGAAAATGAACCTGAACGATAAGGGCACCGTGACATGATGCGATTATGAGTGCGGCCTTCCTCCCTATTGGCCAGCGGACATGGTGATGGCCGAGCTGTGCAGGCGAGAGGCGCAGCTGCGGGACGTTGGAATAAAAACTAAAACCGGCTTACCCAGAACAGGATGTTGAATCCAAAAATGAAGTATTTGATGCAGCAGCTGACCTCCTGGCCTTTGTACTGATTCCCCGACATGTTTGAGCATCATCAGCGCGGTGCCCGTGAGAGGAAAAAACACGGCCTGCTTCACAGGCTTTGTGTGCGGGATGGAACAGGTTCAGCGCCCCGGGGATGCATTTCACTTTGTCCGCTGCAAATGTTCACACGGCCGCTTCAGACCCGCACCAGGAGCATGCCGGGAGGAGCTCGGGACGCGGGAACACACGGAGCACGGCGAAAAGAAACGGACGATAACGCGGTGAAACAGGAGCAGAACTGTCCTCTCGGTTCTGGGCAAATTGAGCCTACAGGAGGCGGTACCTCTGCTGCGGGAGGTCGTCAATGATTGGCTGAGAAGCTACTTGAGAGACTGAGAATGTAACTAATCGTATCAGTGGAAGAATGGCGGCACTTCCTGTGTCTGTTTTGGCCTACTTATGATAACACCGAAACTGATTCTTAATAATAATAATAATAATAATAATAATAAAAACATTATTATTATTATTATTATTATTATTATTATTATTATTATTATTATTATTATTATTATTATTATTATTATTAT
>JAPMOB010212066.1:0-21206 GCA_029875015.1 Lepomis gibbosus | reverse complement strand
TTCCAGGTGCATGGTGGTGCATGACGCCGAAAGTGAACGAAAATCATGGGTGACCATGACAAAGTGAACACACAGTTGCATCCTCAGCAGTGCTTTAGGTGTTAAACACTATTTTGTATTTTTGTATTTTTTAATTACACATTTCTAAACACATGTCAAAAAGTCTGACTCTGGACATAACTCAGTTTTTACCAATGGGCCTATGTTAAAATGTACATTTTTGGGCATCTAAGCTAGGTTAGCTTTTAGCGTGAGTAGATGGTATCAAGTTTTTGTCCATAATGATTGTACTTGTCTTATTAATGTGGTATAAGAAACACTATTCCTTAGATGTTAGAGAATCAACATTTCCAAATTCTCCACTTTAGCTTTAACTAGCCAGAGTAGAATTTTACCTCTGTTTCATAGTTCCTGGCAATTTCACACGGTCTGTAATTTTTTTATGAGATAAGACTGTGTATAGTAAAACAGATTAAAAGAAACAGATTCTGATCTTTACTTAAATTTGATCAAATATGTAGTTACTGTGATTTGGCTTTGTAGGACAGTTTTCTCCCCCTTGTTTCTCCAAGAAAACATTTACTTATTTTTATGTCTTATCTGTAAGTTTAGTTTAAAGCAACACTGCCACCGAGGCAAACAAGTCATGAGTACTTGTTTACAAGTAGGCTATGTGTGGTTCAACATGGTGGAACAATGTGAAAATATCCTTTGTGTCTTTGTGGCTGTGATCATATGAGGTTTGAAGGTCTTTTATCCAGATCCTTTAATTTCCTGCTCGTCTCCTTGTTGTGTCTCCTCATAATCGGGAAAAGCTTCACGACAGGGAATGTGAGCTGAATGCTATAAAAAGCATAACACACACACAGATGGAGACAGATGTTCCTATGCCTTCCTCATTCCTGTCATGCCACAGTTGTCCCTTTCATCATACCACCATCCCCAGTCGTATCCAAAAGATTGCTGAGATAATGAGAATCTGGGAATTGCACCAGAGATCCTTCTCTGTCTTCTTCTCTCCTATCCTCCTCTATCCCTCCTTCTCTTTGCCCTCCAGCGTTACTCTTACATCTTGTTTGCATTATCTGTCATTTCCACCTGAGCTCATGACAGCCATTACATTGGGGTCTAAGCTGTTCACTAGGCCAGCAGCTTAGCTCAGCCCAAACACAGGCATCCCGAAGCAGTCTGAATGGACTTAACAGGCCCTGCTGCTAATCAGAAAGGATTACCGAGAACGACTGTACCTTCTGAAACAGTCCTTGGAATCAGTGAGAAAATATGATGTCCTATGAGCACCAACAGTACGACCTTCACTGACTTTTGTTTAAATAAAATGTAGCTTGTGTTAATGTGAAGGGGCGTACCTTTGTCTATGACAGGGTTACTTCAGTTTATTACTCTGGCCTTACTTCCATTGTTTTGGTCCTTGGACAAAATAACAGAAACACCTATCATTTCCCACATTTTCATGTGACAATTGACAGATGTGGTGAAACATTTTAAACCTGTCTGAACGTCTCATTGCTTCACAAACTTGTTGAATGCATTTCCTTAGGCATGAGCTAACTTTTTAGTAAAAGAACAAGACTGTTTATCATGTGCAAGGATGCCAATGCATTCGTGCCAGACCAAAATGGGGACCCACTCTTTAAAACATTGCTTTTTGGATTTTTATGAGTGCGGATTTGTTGCTGTGTTCACCCATGTTTCAACTGTATTGACATAATACTTACAGCCACAAAATTCCGCCTGGAGAGAATCTGAAAGTCAATATTAGAAGCGTAATAATATAGACCAGCTATTCAAAACACATGTTTAGACTTGCTGTTATTCAGATGAGAAAACTTTTACCTGGACATCCAGCACTAGAAGAGTAAAATCAATAAGAAGAATTACCCATATACACCGAATGAGAGACAATGTGATCTATTGGTTTCCATAGGTCTTCTGTATTGATTTGTGTGTTCAGGGGATGTGGAATAGCACGTCAAAAGGAGCCGTTTTCTCTCCTGCAGTGTTTTCTCAGCTTCTGTCAAGGGCAAGCACTTCACAGCCAGTAGCAGGCAGTGGGGGACAATCACCCGAGGCCAGAAAAAAAGATTTAAGTGTTTTTGCTACCTGCAGACACCATCCCTGTGTGTCTGCTGCTTATATTCTGTTTGCTTTTCTGTTAAGTGTGATTTCAAAAGCGGCTCAGAGCTTCTTGTTGCTGCTGCTTTTACCATCTAATATTTGAGTTTCTGTCGCTCTGTCTTTTTCTCCATTGTTCTCTCTACTTGTGCTCACTTGTTATTTTGCCATCTCATCTAATCACATTGGAGAGGAAATCAGACTCTGTTATACACCTTCCCTGCTGTGCTGCCTGATAATGTGGTTATTTTTTTCTACACTCCTCGCTTCTTATCTGGCAGAGAAATGGTGATGATTGAATTATCCCCCTGACATGCCAGAGTCATAAAATAATTAAAAACCCACAAAACACTGCAGCACCTTGATGAGTTTTTTGGAAAACCGGGCCCGTATAGATTTTAGTACAGGCGTAGGCTGGTGGAGGAACCAGGCAATAGCTGTGCTAACAGGTCTCTCAGTGTCTGCTCTTTTCCCTCTCCTCTTTTACTCTCTTAAACACACACTCATGCACACATACAAATGCACATACCAGCCAATATGTGCCCCTGTTTTCATTCCTTTGTGTCAAACCACAGTGATCTCATCTCTCCATCAGGCGGTTTGTTATGTGTGTGTGCTAATAGCTGCCTCCCTTCCTCTTTGTCTCTGTTTGTCTCTGTCACACACGCACATACACACACAGTGTACACCCTCCCTCTCTCCATCGCTGACTTACTTCCAACAAGGCTTCCTTTTCTGCGTTATATATCGTCGTCTAGTATTTCCCTTTATCCTCACCACCATCTCCTAAATACACACATGTATACATTGAGACGCAGAGATATACCCATGCACACACACATATTCTCAGTGCTTTGTGTGTGTTAATACCCTGTCAAAAGAGATTATAAGTGAGTTGGGGATGACAACGCCTCTGGGAAATCCCCTCCGGGGGTCAGGAGCAGCAGCCGCTGCCCCGGGCCTTGTCTGGACCTCTCTGGTGTACTGGCTGCTGTCTCTCTTCTCTGAGACACCCGATCCCTTTTCTCTGGAACAGTTTTTCAGTTTGGTCCCTGAATCCTACATCCATGGTCAAGCACTCTGATGCTGATTTATGTACATAAGAAATTTGGGCCTGATTAAAAGATTTGTTTGGAGAAGCCCACTCACACAGACCACAACCCAGAATCCACTTTGTTTTATTTTACACTTGTCCTCAGCGAAGGTGCTGAAAACACATCAATGCTAGGCTCACATTGTTGTGTGAATAAGAAAGAAACATCTTTTTGAAAATACAATTGATTTGATTGTCATGTGAGTGAAGCTTTAGCCACAAATCTAAAACAAGTTGGTCGCACAAACACAAAAATGGCTTAAAAGTGCTCACTTAAGAGACCTACACATGTTGCAGAGACATTTAATGCTGCACTGATCTATATTTTTATATTAAGAATGGATCAAATGGCTACATGTAATGTAAAAGGGGTGACAAACCCACAGAGAAATGGAGCTGTGTCTGGTTTTAGCATTTTTCAGTTCTATGTGTTGACCTTATGGCTCACAACCTTACTGTTTTTGTTCAGTGTGGCTCTTATCACTGTTGTTTCCAGCAGCAGGCAGCTATTTTCAGTGAAAAAGCTAAAGAAAACTTGCTGAGAGTTAATACTGGACTTACATTCATCAGGTGACCTGAAATATGACTCCAAATTAATGTAGTGTTGCTCTGTAAGTGGTGGTTATATAAATAGACACACTGCTGACATGTTCACAATAACAACTTTATAAAGTGTTAATATGTCAGTGTTTACAGCTTGCTGCCTCAGAGTGACCACAACATCAGTTAATGCAGGTTTAAGCACACTTTAACACATCTGGGTTTGCCAGAGTTCCAGCCAGTTAGGACAAATATCAGATTATGCTGGTCATGTGTTCTAATCTAAATCCATAAAAGTCTGAAGAGGCCTTCTTCCCTCCTCCCTCAGGCCAGTTGATTGAGCGAGTTCTCCTCTCGTCCATGTTGAATCCCGGGGAACAGTGGCAGACATACCATTACCATGGACGGACTCTCAGCCTGGAGTACCGACTTCGCTTCCGCTGTGATTCAAACTACTACGGACCGTTCTGCAACAAGTTCTGCAGGGCCCGTGATGACTTCTTCGGTCACTTCAACTGTGACTCCAGCGGCTCCAAGGTCTGCATGGAGGGCTGGACGGGACCAGAATGCAAAGAAGGTGAGAGAGCAAACTTAGAAAATTTAGAAAAATGTACAGTTCACATACACAAGGAGCTCCACTTTTAGTTTCAGAGCTGTTAAATACTCAAAAACACACACCACATAATAATTCATTCACCAATTAAAACGCTGCTGGATCATACCAATACAATATTGGATGTGTTCATGTGCTCGATTTAGCTCCTGATTACAATTTATGTCTACATAACTGAAGGTACAGTTAAAGAAATATTTCAACATTTTGTGAAGTACATTCAGCTTACTTGCTCAGAAAGAGTTAGATGAGAAAATCACTGTTTTCCTAAAATGTAGAGCTATTCCATTAACACCAAGTCTGCAATACAGTGTGTCAATGTTACACTGACATTGATGTTTACTGTGTAGGATCACACAGCCTAAGCAAGTTTCAGTAGTATGCTAATTGACTTTCATACCATATGGAAATGAATGGAAACCAATATCTGCCTGGAATGGTAGCAAAATAAATTACATTCAGTTTCCTAAACACTCAAGTGTGATATAAAATCAAGGCAAGTAAATGCATTTAGGTAGCACAATGACAAAAAATGTTGATCAAAGTGCTTTACAGAGAAAAGTACAATGGAATTAAGCATACTGATTTAAAAGTGTTTCATATACAGTGGAGACCTGACAATTGAAAGTAAAATATGTGTGTGTGATTTGTAGTAAATGAGCTAAGAAATGCAAAACCACAAGAAAGGTTCTTTGTCAAAGCTTCTGTTTTACCCTCCTGCTCAGCTGCTCAGACGTTTATATGAAAACCCTTCCCATCTTTAGTTGCTTACCAAGTTGTAGTTCCATTTTGAAATGGCGCATTTGTATTTGGGGAAATGTTTGTTGCTAGAAAATATTCAGCTGACATTTTCCTCAAGATAAACGTTTTTACTTTCCATTTATTTTTCCACTGTCCCTGGAAGGGGGTTTCCTCTTCAGTGATCCTTTCCAAGGTTTCTTAAAAGGTGTTTCCATGAGTGTGTCCTTGTTTTCTTTCCAAAGTTGGCCACTGAAGCCTTTGCTATTGTGATTAAGGGCTGTTTAAATAAACTTCACCCATGAACCAGTGTCATCAGCTTTATCTGATGACACACACAAACATATATACTTCCTTACCTTATAACCAAATTGTACTCCTCAAACAGCGTCTTGACCAAGTAGGAATCAGCCTTGTAATGGCCTTAGTATCCAAAACTGTCCCAACTTTTGGCAGCGTAAAAACTCAACGGTCCTCACAAAGACAGAAGAATAAACACACAAAAGTACATGCATCTGCTTTAGTGGACAGTGTCCGTGTCTGTCTGTGACTCATCAGCTGGATGACCTTACTGTGTGACCTCGGAGCGCTGCCATCATGTTGCGATGGTAAAAGTGAATGGAGGAAACCAGAGTGGAAACCATGGGAACCCTGAAGGACATGCAACTAGTTTACGGACATCCTCACTTCATCTGACTTCCTCCTCAGCAGGTCGTTGATTGGACTGCAGAGAAGCAGGAAGTCTGAAAAATTTGCTAGGGGTCCCTCTGTTACCCCCTGCAGGTTAATGACCAAGATGAACTTTTGAATAGCTTAACTGTTCGAGTAAATAATCTCACAATGACATATGGGCAGTGTACTTTAAACAGAGAGACAAATTTCAGCCTACAAATATTTTTGAGGTTTATCTTTTACATGCATTAACTACTTAACATCACTTATGTTTTTTCCACAATTAAATGGGTGTTTTGAGGTTATTTTGTGCTAAAGTTGTTCAGGTGTATATATACAGCCATAACATTATGACCACCTGGCTAATATTGTGTAGATCCCCCATTTGCCCCCCTGAAACAGCCCTGACCTGTCAAGGCATGGACTCCACTAGACCTCTGAAGGTGTGCTGTGGTACCTGGCACCAAGACATTAGCAGCAGATACTTAAAGTCCTGTAAGTTGCGAGATGGGGCCTCCATGGATGAGGCATGTTTGTCCAGCACATCCCACAGATGCTCGATTAGATTGAAATTTGGGGAATTTGGAGGCCAGGTCTCAGGCGACTGCCATCAGGTTATACCATTTCTATGAAAGGATGTACATCGTCTGCAACAATGCTGCGCAGCCCCATATGCAACAAATTGCGATTCACTGCGTGTTCTATCAGAACCAGCATAAACTTTTTCAGCAATTTCACTTACAGTAGCTTATCTGTTGGATCGGACTGCAATGGCCAGCCTTCACTCCCGACATGTATCAATGAGCCTTGGCCGCCTGTTCTTTTTCCTCTTAGGGGGCTTAATTGATGGAACAGGGAAAGGTAAGACAGGTCCAGCTTGGAGTCATTAGCTGAAGTATTCAAATGCCTTCCAGCTGCATATAGTTAGGTAGACAACAGTTATAAGTTATAAGTTAGAGACAGTATATCAGCAGATATCAGTGTTCTTTGGGAGTCTTACAAGAATGTTTACAAGAACTTACTGGCTCCTCAGATAAAAGTACAACTCATGGATTGTAATAGTCTCCAATATGACGTACCATCGGACAATAAACATCAGATAGATTTGTTGTTCTAGGTTAAGGCCAACTAAAGATGATCTAAGAGGGAAAACCTACAGGCACTAGGTAGAAGACAGAACCATAAAAGGAACTAAAAGATGTTATCCTTCAAATTTGGCGTTGGCATTCAATGTGTTCACAGGCTGTTTGCTGGCACTGTATCTCCTCGGCGGGTCAATAAACCATTATATATTAAGTCCTCATATGTCTCTGAAACTTCTTCATCACACCTGAACCTGGATCACAATATTTCTTCAACACCGCCCATGACCACGTTGCTGGTTCACCATTTCCCCTCTTTGGACCACTTGGACACTGCAGACCAGCCACAAGAGCAGCAGTTTTGAAGAAGCTCTCAGTCGTTGGCCCATCTTAAAGTTGCTCAAATCCTTACGCTTGCCTGTTTTTCCTGCTTTAAACTTTGAGGACAGAACGTTCACTTGCTGCCTCATATATCCCACCCACTGACATATGCTATGGTAACCAGTTCACTGTACCTGTCAGTGATTATAATGTTATGGCTGATTGGTGTATATAGTGTTTTTGTTTCAAATTTACTGGTTCCAAGTCTCTGATAGCTCACTTTTTGTGTGTGTATGTGCATGTTTTTTTCACAGCGGTGTGTAAGCAAGGGTGTCATCAGGTCCACGGCTCCTGCAATGAACCTGGAGAATGCAAGTAAGTTAGAGAAACACTTTGTTAGAGAACATTTTGTAATTTTCACCATAGGTGCAGTATGTAGCTGACACCAGGGCCAAATGATACGCAAAGTTATATTATATAGGATGAAATGTGAGAAAAGATTCAGCAAATACCGTATAGCAATGTAATATTTTAAACTAAAGACAGTGATATGAAGCCAGCTTCTTAAACCATTTGTGAACACTCTCTCCCACCAGTCACTCACAGATGATATGCATGCTTTCTGCTGTATCCAAAATGCAATATTGGTATCATGCTGGTTTTTGTCCTTATCCTGGATTCTGCAATTGAGTTTAATAATAATCCCAGGGGTCTGAAATCCTTCAGGAGTAGGATGGTTGTTCTGCACTGATGTGATATGTCCACTCTAAAATCTCTGCAGTCATTGCTTGAGAACTGAAATTTAAAAGTTAATAGCTGCTACAGTATGCACATGAAGCGACTAATTGAACTGCCTCTAAACAGTTACAGTCAATCGTATGAATGTGATATATATGTGATCTCTTTGCTCTCGTCGTCTTCTTCAGGTGTCATTATGGTTGGAAGGGGCCTCTGTGTGACCAGTGTGTGACGTTCCCTGGCTGTGTGTATGGCAGCTGCTCCGACCCCTGGCAGTGTGTGTGCGATGTCAACTGGGGAGGACTGCTGTGTGACAAAGGTCAGACATGTGACCCGTTAGGAGTGTTTTGTACCAAGAATGAAAGAAAGCCTGCATAATTCTGAACATGGGGATTATTTTGTGTTTGTTTTCCCTACCTCTGTTCAGTTTGAGAATTCTAAATGGCATCAGACTCATATGGTCTTCACTTTGATTTCACATCCTGAACTCCATCATTTCGCTGGATTTATAATTCTCATGTCCAAAATGAGTGTCACGCACAACAACATTTAGGAAAACAATAGACCCAATAATTCAACACGATGAAAAACAGCAACACATTTACACCAGAACTAGTTAAAAAATCAACCTTCACAGTGCTCTTTTAACTCATTGGATTGTTATCTATTGTATGCGGGTCTCTCTGTGTGACAGGGAGAAACATTGTGTGTGCAGGGGTAGTTCGTCACACACCTTCCCAGGCATGGCGTGCTGATCCTCTGTATGAGATAAGACACAGCTCCCTCAGGGTTTCACCTTCTTTAACTTTTCCCACCACAATGCAAAAAAGTTCCTCAGACATTAACCCAGTATAAAAAACCGCCCACCTCTCAACTCTGTCCCAGTGTGGGAGCTGGGATCCGGGAGCCAAACAAGTGCCCATGGGATAGTGTATTGTGCAGAGGAAAGGTGATAGCCTTGGGTAAGGTGAATGTGAGCAGGGCTGGGCTGGGCTGGGCACTCCTAGCTAGGTGGGGTCCTGAGCTGATTATGTGTTTTCGGAAAGGCTCTGTAAAGAGCTCTAGAGAGACAAAGAGACTGTGTACATGGAGGAGATCATTAGAGAAAGCAAAGCTTTAATCAGCCTTAACACTTAACAACAGGCCCTGCAGCTACTGGCCTGCACAGTCTGCACAATGAACCGACCTGGATACACTTTGGCCTCTGTGCAGTTTGTTTGTGTGTGTGTGAACCTGGATCCATCTACAGCCTCATTTATTTATCTTGTCTTACCTATGTACTGTATTTCTCTGCTGTCTTGTGCTTTGAACTAAAATATAGAAGGATCCTTTAATCATAACTTGTTTATGGTTTCAGATCTGAACTACTGTGGCACCCACCAGCCCTGTAAGAATGGAGGGACCTGCACCAACACAGAGCCAAACGAGTACCAGTGTGAGTGCCAAGAAGGTTTCAGGGGACGCAACTGTGACATTGGTGAGTGTGGCTTCACCATAAAGGCACTAAAAAGAAAGGTTTTGAATACTGTATATTTACACAGCAGAAAACAAATGTGGAATAAAATTCAGATGGTTAGTTTACATTAATGAAAAAAACGCCATGTTGCACAGGGAGAAAGGTTAAGGTCAAATTGAACTTGTTAAGTATTTTGAAATAAGAAATACATCAAAATATACAACATAGAAAATAATGCTATAGACGCAGCATAAGAGCACAACACATCCGAGGACACAACAGTAAATCTGTATCTGAACATTACAGATTCATTCTTTAGCTGACTTCAAAGATGTCACTCCATGAGAAAATGTTTTTTTTATGTTATATAAAAACAATTTGCTTCTCAAAACGCACACACAGAGAGAGGAGACAAGTAGAAGCATCCTCTTTTGGTGGTTATAGGACTTTGTCTTCATTTTGAGAGAAAGCAACCTGCACCACCTTTGATTTTACATTACAGACGGACAATATGCACTGCAATATTAACAGCAAGTACTTTTCCTCTTCTGTCATGCCTTCGTCTCCTCATCAGTGGAACATGCCTGTTTGTCGTCCCCGTGTTTGAACGGAGCCACCTGTGTGGAAGACCCGACAGGCTTCAGCTGCATCTGTAGCGACGGCTGGACCGGACACACCTGCGCTGATGGTGATTTTCAGTGCCACAGATACACAAATACACACATGCACACACACACACACNCTTCAGAGGACATTACATTGATTTACATTCATTTCCTTACCTTTACCTAAAACCATCTTTGCCCTATAATGTAATTACTTATCTTATGGAGACTTGCATTTCGTCCCCAAAAGGGAGGCATATCCTTCACAATGTGACCATGTAAACAGGCTAATGTCCCCAATACATGAATAATACAAGGCCACACACCCACACACACACACAAACACCTACACACACACACTGAGGTGAGGGGCTGGGCAGTGTGAGATTGTCTGTTATTGGATCAAAGCCAGAGACTGTCTTTAATCAGTCCAACAGAGGAAGCTCAATTAGTCTGAACACAAACAGTATCAACAGCAATCAGTAGTCTGTCTCACCTTCTTTGTGTTTGTGTGTGTGTGTGTGTGTGTGTGTGTGCATTTTTACACTTATTTTCACCTCCAAGAAAAGGGTGAGCTGGGGCATCTTTGATCAGTAATATTGAGTTAATTTAAACAAATGTAAAACTGTGAGTTAAATGTGTTTTCCAGACATAGTGTCTTGCATCCAGATACATCCAGAATTTGTCTAGATCCAAATAACAAATAACCCCCCAAATATTCAAGTCACACTTGAATATTGTACTATTCAAATACTGTACAAAAGTTGCAGTACCCCCACGAGCGACCGCACACTGGTCTTCTTCCAGAGGGTCAAACCACTTATACACAGACAAGTATATAATGAGCATATACTTTAATCCCATATATGAGAATTTGTGCAGTAACAGTGCATGGGAAAAAATTAAGAGTTGTTTTGGGCTAAGCATCTGCCAAGTGAATGTAATGTCATCAGAATTTGTTTGCTCAGTGAGAAAACTAAGACCACGGCTAAACATAAAAACAATACATACAGAGCAGGAATGACATGTTGTTGTTGGCTTTTGTCCTTATCAGTTTTAGTGACTTTAGTTTGCTGTACAGTAGCCTGATGTTTTTGCTAAATTATATGCTAGAGTGTTTAACTTTGGTCATATTCAGAATAATTTAAGTTTGACTAAAACTTAAAGAATTGTCAGAATTAAAGAAACAAAGGCTGAGTTACTTTTAATTGCCTTAGTCAAGCTCAGACAGTTCCCATGATCCCAATACCATAATCTGAGCTAACTCTGATGACGTTAACAGAGTAATTTTCTAACATTACAAAGCTACATAGTTAAAGTCAGATTCTACAACTAAACATCTATAAGCACCTGCAGAAACTGAAATGAGCCATACAATTTGGCACTATTTGATCTGCCAGAATCTCAATCACCTGTGTACACTATGTTACATCGGCTTACAGCAGCCCACGCTCCTTGTAGGATCTCCCACTTCCATGTCTTGTACCATTGATTAAGGTCAGACATGTTTTTTGGCTGCGACGTAACAATGAGGTCTGTCTGTCTGTCTGTGTGTGTGTGTGTGTGTGTGTGTGTGTGTGTGTGTGAGAAGGGCCACAGAAGAGACTGAATCATACAGGTTGTATTTAAGCTGGACTCCAAATCCTCTGTTTTTATCTTGATCAGGATAAACAGCGCTGCGGGATTGGCCACTGGCATGTAAGCATTTTTAGCAGAGAGAGTGAGAGAATAAGAGGAGAGGGACAAACAGAGGAATAAAGGAATAGTTTATTTTTGCTCTTGTTATTTGTTGCTGGCGTGATTAACAGTCAGTTAGGCGTTCTATCTCTGTCTCTGTATGTGTTGTGGGGGGGCTCTCTGGGGAAAACACAGAGAGAGGATTGTCAGGCTTGCAGGGAATGACAACCATAACCACAACACAGCTCTGCTTTCAGACTAGATTTATGTATATAACCCATATTAATTAAAGGCTTCTATGTTTGTTATGAATTCTCCCTCTAGGTTTTTTTTGGGGTGGGGGTGGGGGGCTGCCTTTAGCTGGGCTGTGTTATTATCGCTCAGGGTTGTAGTCAGGGTCAGGAGGATGGAAAATGGTTGTTCTGCAGGGTTAGGTAAATGAAAAAAGGTTATGAGAGAGACAGAACGAAAGATGTACACCACAGAGTCATGCATGGGAAAAGTGATGATGCTACTGCCGCACAAATGTGCCATGTGTGATCGGAAGTTATGCATGGTTAACCCCTAAACGAGCGCTTCGGTCTGTCTGTTTTTGCTCTTTTCCTCACATTCCCTCTGTTCCTTTATCTGTTTTTAATTTATTTTCAGAGGAGAAGAACCAGGCGTGGCAACTCCATTTTTCTATTTCTGTCGCTCCCGTTTCCCCCCCATCATCCTTTCCCTTGTTTACATTCCCTCATTCCTCTCTCCTCTCTGGAAAAGGTTTGAGGTGTCAACCATGTTCGTGCAGCAGATGATTATATTTATCGCTGTTTGCACAGAAACACAAAAGAGAATGAAAACATAGGCCGCCAAAGCATCCGCATACCAATGCTACAGTTCAGATCACACGTCCACGTGGTGGCATCACGCAGACTCTTTGATATTCGTACACACGCAGAGTCCCATTACACAGACCAGTAGTTCATGTACAATATTTTCTCTTTTTCTTCCCAGCGGTGAGGCAGTGTGATCGGAGCCCGTGTGGCCGTGGAGCAACATGTCTGGAGGCTCCTGGAGGTTTCCAATGCCTCTGCCCGCCTGGATGGACTGGCAGGACTTGTCAGCTGGGTCAGTGGGTCGGGCTTGAAAGTGTATTATATATATACATACACATGTAGAGGGTCTCTGAATAAAAGCAAAAAAAATCTAGAGTTAAAGTAGGCCTTGACAATGATTCAGTATTGTCATTTATTGATTTAAAGGAAAAATCATGGCGATAATATCTTATCATGTTTTTTGTACAGATTTCTCAATGAATGCCTAAACTAATTACACACGATCTGTTCAATAGTTGTTCTTGATGGGGTTGCCCAGTTGTCACTTCAATGTGTATGCTCAAATATCCTTTATTATTATTATTATCATCACTGGATTCTTTTGGGGTTATTATTGAAAATGAACATTTCTGCAGTTCTTTAAGAACTTCTTGTCCATGTTGGCTTCAAAGTTGAGCTTGAACGTTCATTCTTGACCTTAGTCTTGACCTTGGTAATAGGACATGACAAAACAATCTCACCACAAGGTCCATTTAGCAGCTGTTCTGGAGCTTTCAAATGACAATCTAACTAGTTATTGATGGTTTTGCTTTTACACATATGAATATTTCATTTCATATACTATAATCCAAAACTGGTTAAACAATTTATTATTTTACATTTTGTTTGTAATAATAATAATAATAATAATAATAATAATAATAATAACAATAATAACAACAACCTGTTTGATGCAAAGTATGAACGCTCATCACACAGTGGTGGAGCGGGAGGGACACATAGAGCATATATTGATGTTATATTAAACACATAATATTGTGAGAGCAAGACACTTAAAAAAAGAAAAACAGAGATGCAGTGTTTTTAAAGACAGAGAAAGACAGTCTGATAGCTTAGAATAGTATACTACACAGATAATCAATAAAATATTAAAGATCTAAGCTGGAAAGATGACCAGAGAAAAGAGACTGATGTTGGTGCAAACGGATTTTATCTGAGTGCCGCAGTGTAATACTTCAAAAGTTTAGCAAACTGGGGTTTTGTAATGGTGCTAATTTTTCATCATTAAAGTGTGTCACTACAGTTGTTTATACAGTGATCAATTAATGATATTAATTATCTTCAGAGGAGTCTATTAACACTGATCCTCTAACAAACTCAATCAGTCTGAGCTGTAACACACAGCTGATTTCAAAAGCTGCATTTAAAGAACAAATTAAAGAGGCAGAAACAGCCAACGGCATGTTAATTCTCCAATGAACTCACCCTGACTGTGAATCAGTATTCTCTAAATGCACTGTCACGTCTCTTTGGGCTGCATTCACTCATATTGACGAGTATCCTCCCAGAGGGTTGTTGTGTTGGATAGTACAGCAGAGGGAATATTGTATAGGATCGAGTTGAACACGCATACACAGAGGACTATACACACACGTACAGAGGCTTGGGGGTTATGAAGTAAAAACAGACATATTTCAGGATGACAGCCTCTCCCGCTCCTCTGTGTTACAGTGATATGTCACTCTGACACTTGATAATCCCCCATAGTTCCACATCGCAGGTCAGTGGCTCATAATACAACACACACACAGTGTTCAAACACAAGTGATAAAACCTTTATAGCCTGAGCCAAGAGGCAGAGCATCAGTGGTGCCTCAAATGGTGAAAAGCAATTATACTTTCTATCAGTTTCACTCTTTTATTAGCCGACTTCTGTCTGCACGCTGGGCAGAATCCCCAGGCTCTTCCTATAGATAACACCCTCACACACACACAACACACACACACACACTCCATCAGTGCTAAATCCTAATAGCTCTCTCATTGACGGTAACAGGTTTAGATTACCTATAACTGACTGACTACTTCCTCTTTATTCATTCAGCGTTTCTTTCTAATCCTCTTCTTCTGCTATCAGAGCCAAGCCCTCGGGGGTTCCTGGCTTTTACACTCCCAGTGTGACATAGGGTGGGAATTGGCCCACATTAAAGTTAACAGAAGCAGTGGTACAGCAGGGGATCTGTGCATAAACAAAGAAGATATAAGAAGATGCTGCCAGGCAATATTTTGTATGTACTGTACATTTGCAAACATAATATTTGATAAAGGCAGGCACTCCACTTGCTCCATGGTTCACTTCAAAATTTAATTTAACTTTGGTTTAACTGGTAGCTAAAGTAGGAGAAATACAGGATTAGATTCAGTTGTTTTATGGGATGTTTTTCCTAATTTCAGTGTGATGATTATTTACTGTAGTGTAGGGCATTGCAGAACTGTCAAAACAGCAAACTATAACTAATAGTACATACTTTGTAGTATTAGCTTCAAAAGTGGAAGAGTGAAATCAGCAAAACAAAAATATAATTGTGGGATCAACAATTGAAATTTTGGTTTAAAATAATCAAAATACATATGGGCAGAATACTGATGAAAAGTGTGGTATACACATTCGTACAGTTTTACAGGTGCTGGGTAACAATAGTCCGCACAAAATAATGAATAAATACCTGCAACATTTATCTTGTGTTATTTGAGGAAGACCATTTGCAGTCAAAATGTTGCGTGTCCAGAATAGAGGAACTAGGAAACTAATGTTGATATAAATTGTTGGTATCAGCAGCTTCTGTCGAGAAATGTTATTGGTATAGATGTATAAGAGATGTTAGATGAAAAGTCTAAAGTAGAGATGAATTGTTATTCATCAAATCAGTACTTTTAGAAACATTTCTTTCTCCCTTTAGACACCAACGAGTGTGAAACGAGTATATGTGTCCATGCGCGCTCTTGTCGCAACTTGATTGGCGGATACCTGTGTGACTGTCTTCCTGGATGGACAGGGCCTAACTGTGACATCAGTGAGTATAAAAGCAAAAGGAAAGAAATATAACAAGAAAGAAGACATAGTCTCGAGGCAGCTAGTGACACATGAAGAGCCTCAGTGGATTTAAACAGCAATTGACCTGGAGCCCAAACTCGCTGCAGTCTGACGACCATTTTACTCCAACTGCAGTTCCATCAATCATCTGTCACAGAGTATCACTGAAATACACAAAAAATGTAATGCTGACCAAAACCAGTGTGTGATTTGACCATTATTACCTCCTTTTCAATTTGAATATTGTTTACAGCATCATAGTTGCATATAGATTAATATAGTCTTTTTCTGGTTTCTAGGGAACAGCAGCTGTCAGGGTTTGTGTTTGAACAGCGGACATTGCGAGGTAAGGAGTCCTGCCTGTGCTGCCCTTTTCATTGTGTCTTATTTACTGTTGTCTCTGCACATCGGTCACAACACTGGCTTGCTTCATTGTCTCAGTCTCTCATATTCTCTGTAACGACATTGTCGCCTTCTTTAAGACTTCTCACACAGCTCGAGAGTTTTAAATTATTTAAAAGTGAATCATTGGGATAATTGTAATTGTGTTAACGCCCAAAACATTTCAGGCCTTCTAAAGAGAATAAAAAACCTCTTTTTGAATTTATTTTGCATAGAGATGTGTGCAGTATTTATTCTCAAAGGGGCAATATTTTATTGCCTGCGGCAGGTCCATCACAGGCTTCCCCTTTCTCTCTTCAGTTCCTTTTTTTACCCACTTCATGTAATCGTTGCTCTCTCTAATTTACGTGCATATAAGTAACATACACTATATACTGTCCCACATAGGACAAGGTGTCAGGGTCCAGATGCTTGTGTCTACCTGGTTTTTCTGGAAAATATTGCCAAAATGGTCCAAGTCCTTGTGACAGCGCACCCTGTCTGCATGGAGGACAGTGTGTGGAGAAGGACGGAAGCGCCGTCACCTGCAACTGTCCCATGGGATTTTCAGGAGTCTTCTGTGAGGTTGGAGAACCTTCATAGATCTTAGCTTAAGGCTAGCTTAGTCTGCAGAATGAAAACATGAATGTATAACACAACTAAATGGATATGAGCCCTGAAGGAAGAAATCCAAGAGGCTTATACAAGGTCTTCCCCAATATGAATAACACTTAGGATTCACTTGTAATCATAAAAAGAAATGTTAAAAACAGACAACGGAACAGAAAATCAAACACATTTTAAATTAAAAGTTCTTAATTTAATCTCTAGTCTCTAAGATTTGATTTCAAGTTGTTCCAAACAGCGGTACCTCTATATTTAAGGGTATATTGATAACAAAAATATGCCTGTATGTACATAAAAATCCTTTAAAGACTTGTTTGAAATAGAATGTGAATGAAAGCCAGATAATTGAAATTTGGGAAATGTCAGGTAGACATACTCTAATAGATAAACCCTCAGACATAAATTTTCATAAGCATTTTAATAAGCATTGGGGCAGAACTTTCATATGTACTTGAATCGGTTACTATCAGGCTAATTAATCTATGCATAGAGTCCACAAGAGTACAAGTAAAAAGATTAAACTGAAGACATAACAGTTCACCCAACAATAAATCAACACATTAGCAACACATTAGGCTCAGAAAGTTACAGCTAATGGCTTGCTTGGTTAACAGTAACTGAATGACTGAACAAAATTAACAAATCAACAATTACAAAATAACTACAGAAAGGAGTACTGAAGGAGTAGGAGTATTGGTCTGGTCACAGTTCTGACGCAGTCGGTGTAACAAGGGCAGTGAAATAGTAAGTGTTTTGTTCTTTCCATTATTTCAGATAGCATTGGATCTGTGCAATCCTAACCCATGCCAGAAGGGGGAACCCTGTCACAGCACAGAGGGCCGATACATGTGTGCCTGCCCTGAGGGTTACTACGGTAATGACTGCATGAGCCTCAAAAATCCCTGCATTGGTCAACACTGTCAAGGTAAGAAAAAGCTGTGTGTGTGTGTGTGTGTGTGTGTGTGTGCGTGTGCGTGTGTGTGTTTCTTCAAAAGTTCATAATCTCTATGAAGTCATGTCTAACCTCTCTGTGTCTGCAGGTGCCATGTCTGACACAACACACGGGGGACTGAGCTTTTACATTATCCTGGTGGGCGTCCTAGCTCTAGTGACAGTCTGTGGCTGTGCGGCCTGCGCCTTTACCCTCTCCCACATCCATCGAAAGCGGAAAAAGCAGCAGGCCGTCCCACAGGAAGAAGGCATCAACAACCAGAGGGAGTTTGTCAACCTCATCAGAAACGTGGACCGACCCGTGCCCCTCCTGCCCCCCGCCGCCCCGCTCGCACATCCTCCAGCTCCCACCCCTGTCTCACGTTGCTATGAGGAGATTGAACTGACCCTGCCACCATCCCCAGCACCTTCACACCCCTCCCCGGCACTAAAGCCAGCCCACGCCCCCAAACTGGACATTTCAAACCGGGAGAGGGAGAAGTTGAACCGCTTCCACTACACAGAGAACCAGGAACTAGAGGTGTGACCGTTAAACTTCTGGGCCTATGAGGTGCTTTTTATTTTATTTTGCGTTCTTCGCACTCTCTTACCCACAGGAACCTGTTTCCAGTTTCTTGCACTGTGTCAATCTTGCAGTCATGACAATGGGGTGACCCTTTGACCTTTATGTGCTCAGATAGCTTACAGCAGACACCTGAGGAGTGAAGGCTGCTAAGTAGAAGGATCAAAAGTCTTATTTTGTTGTCATCTTTGACTTTATTTTGATAACTATGAGAAGGAGCAAGTGCATGACGTTTGACTGAGAAACTAATCAAACTCTTGACTTAATCTGGAGACTTAAAGACTTGCCTTGGAGTGCCTGAGATACTGTCAAGAGGAAATAAAGGACCATCCTTTGTAGGAGCCTCTCAGTCTGTTTCCTGGTCCATGATGCCATCTGATTGGTGTTCAGACATCTGTTTCTGTTTCAGACCAAACTCTGACAGATAGATCAATGAATGGATTCTTATTTAACACTCAATGTGTATCTGCGTCTGGTTGTATGTAAGTGTGTGTGTGTGTGTGTGTGTGTGTGTGTGTGTGTGTGAGAGAGAGAGAGTGAAATAGAAAATGTATATTATGCGTGTATGTGGGGAAAAGAAAGGACAGTTTAAGAAAAAAAAAAACAAAGTTGATATACTTGTCAAAAAGAGTGCACACTCCTGGGCTTTTAAGCCTTAAAAAACTGTTTGAAAACTATACACTGTTGCCTGTATTGTCTCTGTAATACTACAGTTTGTCAAAGATGTATGATTTTTTCATACCTGCGTGTAAAATAGCTTTTTTTGTACATGGATATATTGTACATATGGATGCCCTTTTTGTACTGTGGTTTGGTCTGAAAGTATCACTGTATTTCTTTGCTCTGTTTGTCCCATTTCACTTTCCATTTGGAGCAACCAGCACATGTGGATTGTAATAAAAGTGCATTTACAACCTATTTTATGTTTTTATTGTCTATAATCATTCATCACCAGTGACGCTGCTAGTGGGCAGTTTCATCACTGCCTCACAGAGATTAACTTTTGTATTTACACAGGAGATTAAAGTGCTTCTCACCCTTTTTACATGCATAACAACCTTTGGGATGCTATGACAAGCTTTGTTGTTAACATTGTCAGAGACCCAAGCAAGGACATTTCATGAGGGAATAATAAGGACTCCATAGTCTCTCATTCGCTGCTACAGCAGCAACACCATGCATCCTAATAAACTGCTGTATTTTTGTATTTCAAAAATACTAACAAAAACACTTTACTAAGTTACCAAGAAAGCAAACCTTCTGTCGGCCTATTTGATCCATCCCTTCACAGTGACTTAGTTGATTAAGTGACCAATGTTTCGCTAAATAAATAAAGCGATAAATCTGACATGCAACCACACCAAATATTTACACATGCCTGTGTTCCCCGAGATGAAGGTTAGTTTTAAAGTAATCAACAGTTTAATGTTTAACTAACTGTTTGCTTATGACTCCTAATTATGTCCTAATTTAGTTAGTTGGTGTTTGGTAATGACGGGCTTTCTTTGCATCATCTGAGCCATAACAAACACGAGTGGTGGATGGATTGATTACCTGCTCTTTAATGGCGTTGCAGCACAACATGGTTAATGACACTAAGGCATGTGTGTGCATTTAACAAGTTACACCATCTCATGGCATTATAAAGTAATAAAGTAACTAACACTTTTTGTGAAAACTGAGAAAAACTTAAAATAGGCTGAAAGTTTCAAGCTAACATTAACTGTGAGGGCTTCTACTTGGGTCAAATAGAACATAAATTGGTTTATGATTTACGCTAGGCTATCAAAACAAACATCAAAACTTAACAGTAACTGTTAAGAAATGATATGTTAAAAATCAATGGAAAGCTACACACCTACATGTTGCTCACCTTCTTCTTTTCTGTTCTGATCTTTACAAGTCTGGGCAAAATACTGAGTAGGCACCAATCAGAGGCAGCCTTTTTACGATGTCCTCACATAGACTTTTCACAAAGTAATTTACAGTATTTTTAAACTACAAAATACAAAACACTGTTATTACTACACAAGTGTTTTGATACAGAATATGATGCAATTTTCATAAATCCTATCAAATACATTTACAAAATCCTATTTTGTAGGCTATTTGAAATACCTATGTTAAATACATATAGCCTATCATTAATACTGGCCATGCCCTCCGACAGGTGGGTCCAACTTTAACAAATTTAAAGCACTGAAGAGCTTCCACACTTCCCATATAGTCAAATATTTTAAGCTGAATTTTATAAAAATGTTTAAATGATCTAGATCTGGGATATATCCATTTTATGAAATGATGCCACCATTAAAAACATGGAGTTTGATGGGTTGAATATTTCTCTCAGTGAAGTGTTGTAACAAACAGATACAGTGCAGGATTTCAAAATGCTTTTAAAGCAACTTAAAAACTTAAAGTGAAAAATTTATGGTTAAAGGGTTAAACATGTAAGAAGTGTTGTTCACGTAATAAGAGAACGTTGTGGCAGTACACATACTTAGGGACACAGAAAATCATCATCACGTGTCAAAAGGGAAACAGTAACATTTTAAAAAAATTTTAATTAGATAAAACTCATTTTAAAAAGTTATGATTACGATGATCTGTGCAAGAAAGCATAACATGCTTCTTACCCTTTTCAGAAGTTTTCTTGTTCATGCCATCATCAGAGGCCCATGGGAGAATATCTCACGATGGCGCACATGGCTCACAGCCATTCTGACTAGGTCAGTGTGTCACTGTATGTACAATGTCTCTCTCTCTCTGACACACATTCACAAACAATGATACTGACAGTGCCAGGAAAAAAATGGAAAACCACCAGCTTGTCCACAGTCTGAAAATGATGGGTTGCAAGAAACTTGTCTGTTGTTGGAAAGTTGGTGAAACTTACAGTAAGTTTGAAGAGCAGCTGGCTTTTGACTCGCTGCCGATTAAAACCTTTAGAATCTTGTAACTCTCGGTGGTTGTAAATTAATTTTTATTGTTTCTAAAATTAGGGTGCAATACTTGTATATTACTTGTACTGTGTATATCAAAAACTGCTAAAATATTCTGTATCAAAACATAAAGACTGTAGACTGTGGCGGTTCAGGGGGGGGG
>JAPMOB010212065.1:0-20244 GCA_029875015.1 Lepomis gibbosus | reverse complement strand
ATTATTGAAGTTAGTTGATAAAGATTGAGGGAAGCAAAGCAGTCTAAACATATAACTGGTTTTACAGCTGTTTCTAAAGTCCCTGAGTATTGAGTTAAGTCAGTGCCAGTTGAGGGCAGGTCTTGGTGGATTTTGTTTCTAATGGCTAGAATTTTATCATTAAATCGTGCTGTACAGGTAAACAAACATTACATCTGAAATATATTGTGATTTTGTGCTTTCGTTGGCTCAAGTTAGATGACGTTAGCTCACCGGCTACAGCCGAGCAGTTGCAAAATACAATAGTTGTATGGCTTTATTCTTTACTTCACCAGCTAACCCACATTACAATCCTGTGTAGCACTAGTGTTATGTCATACTGTTGATTTTAGACAAAGCAAATGCTGAGTGATTTGTTTAGACTAGCCTATAGTGATGCACGGCAGGGGCAGCCAGCTAATGTTAGCACAGATCTGCCGTTGTTTGCTTCATAACATTCAAATTTAGATTTATTACGTTTTACCGATACCGCTTTGAGCACACCTACAAGCACACACCTGGTTGCAAAACTACATATTGCCCCTTTAAAGTTTCCTAAAGGACCAAGTAGGGGTTGTGGGATACTGCATAAAATGTGATAGACATCTAGAATGTTTCCATTTGATGGAGTAGTGTCATAACAAAAGTCTTGGGTTTGAATACTTTACTCATTGTAAACGTCATGTAGCTTTAATGAAGAACCAGAAGAGGCACAAACAGAATATATATGATGCTGTCAGTACTGGAATAAATTTTTATCTAATAGCTGAGGAGAAACAAAACTTCATGTTAAGAGATTAAAATGCATTAAACTCCAAATAAAGGATGGATTGGCTGAACGAACACATTAGATTTATCTCAAGTCTGAAGCTCAGCTGTCCATCCACTGCTTTGACCAATATCACTGCTCCACAGGAATGATTACAGGTACTGAGAAACCGTTGACCTTTAAGGCCTCGCTATGCACACATACACTTTGTGTCAAGAACCAAATGCAGCACCATCAGTGCTTTGAAGGAGAGTCTTTTTGAAAGCCACACTTTTGCAACACAATTTGCAACAACTCCTTCCTACCAGTCAAAGCTGGATAGAATCTTAGTGGAAACAATCTTTATAAGTGGTTTGTCTAGACTTCCTTTGTCCGAAGCTTTAATAGACATTGCGTTGCATGACCCAGTTCATCTGAAGCACACTGAAGCCTTTAGATGTTGCTATCATGTATCCTCTGTTTTCACAGTTCACAGTTACGCTGGAGATATGAACAGCAACGTATACTGACGACATTTAGTCCCTAGTGGCCTGGGTTCCTTTTAATTATTTTAACCAAAAGGCCTACATGGTTTCCAACCAGCCGTTTGTGACCGTGGACTGCACTTATATCAAGTTAAGCAGAATCAACCTATATCAGTATGAAGAAGGGAGGAAAAGGGAAGAGAAGGGGGGAAAGCAGGAATCAGTTATTTATTGCTGAATCAAACTGCTTTTCTTTGACTCAGGTTATGCTAATTTATTTGTTATTTGTTTACACTCTTCCTTTTTTTTGCTATTGCTGCTACCGACAATATCCCCACATTGAATCATTTAAACCTGATTTTATTAATAATGTTATGACTACTATTTCTGTTATCTCAGAAATTATTATCTAGATAAAATCATATGATGTTACTGTTATTTATATATTTTATTATTATTATTATTGTTATTATCCCACATTTCTGTTCTGTTGCCACCACCTTCCTCACCACCAATGTTAAAAGATAAAAAGAGTGAAAAAGGAAAACTTATATTATGTGTGTTGACCCGGCCTGCCCGGTCCCTGCCGGGATGCTGCTTGTTTTAAAAACTACGTACATTCTCATTTTCAGTGTTGGGGGGGGGTGGTGAAAACTGTATAGAACTGTATTCTAATTTGAGTATTTTGAGTAATTTGAGAAAAAGTATAATTTTTTACTTTTTTAAAAATTTCTTATTAATATTAATAACGTTTACTTATTTCTTATAATTGTTATTACTATTTTTACCTGAGGTTTTTCTTTCTCTCTGTCTCTCTATTATCCATCCAATAGTCATTCCCCTACACATGTACATACATCTCTCTAAAACTTGCAGATGAATCTGAAGGTATGAAGGTCTGGAATAATCCTTCATCTGACATGTAGGAGAGTCATCATGCAGCAGATGGCAGTAAACGACCACAGCTGAAGCAGAATTCCTTGTTGTGAAACAAAAATGTCCTCACAGTGGTTTGTGAAATGTGTACATGGATGAAATAACTGAGTGTGTGCGTGTGTGTGTCTTTGCCTGTCTACATCTCTACCTGTCTGAGTGTTACAGTAAATACACATTACAGCTACAGTGCAATATAAAAATATAATCCCATATAATTCACATTTTGGCATATAATTGGAACAGGAAATAGAAAGATGTCCTTGCTTGACAGGATAAATGTTACTCTAAAATGCAGATTCTCTAACAAGGAACCATTGTTGGCCCTGTTCCCCTGCTAATCGGCTTTGTCACAAACTGATTCTCTGTGCTAATCTCAACCTCCCAGCACATCCTAACTGGGCACATAGAACAAAGGTAAGACTCTTTTAAAATGAAATTACAGAGCAAAAAGCCTCTTGTAATCCTCTGCTTTCTAGCCTTCTTAGCAATGCTGCTGTTTCTCCATTCAGACACAGCTTCATGCAAAATGCTAATCCCTATTTATCAAAGAGAAAAATATAATGGAACACACTGAATCTGCATCCGACTGCTCCAACACGGGTGTGACATGTGACCGTAGAAAGACATTCACAAGTTCACTGTGCTGTCGCACAGGTTGGTTTGCCCTTCGCTCTGAATTCGAGCCCCGTCCAATCAAGCCTTTAAATTAGCAGGTAGTTAGTGAGAGTTGTCCCCAATCAGAGCCCTCTCATCCAGCCAATCAAGTCCTGCTGACATCAAGGCAGAGCTGGGAGGTTAAAGACACACTTCCACAGCCTCCTCCACCTGGATCACAGGAGGAGATTGTTGTTGTTGTTACCCACTGGTTTTATTCACACCTTAATGAAATCACAGATTAACGTCCTCTGAGGCTGAAATAGTTTTATAGTGATGATGTCAATTTAACAGAGCACATTTGATATGTATATGTCAAAGCTGTGGAGCCCCCCCCTTCCAATGGAACACTATAGTCCTCTCAGAGGTGAGGTGGCATTTATTTTCCTTTTACTTTAAGATAGCTAAAATGATTTATCTGCAAGATTGCTTCCAAGTTCCCCCCCGCTTTAAATCACACGTGACACCTCAACACTCGGTTGTCTTGTGAAATAGACCTATCACAGTTTGAAGGTTACTGTGAAAATAAACACACGTATCACACCAATTTATAATCCTATTTTATTTGTTTATTTTCCTCCAAAACACAAATACGTTGTTGTATCATACGTCTTTTGAATCATAATTTCTTTTTCTATTTTTTTAACCTGAACTATTCTGATCTTCCTATGTTCCCACTGGTAACCACAACACCCCTTCTGGTAATACTACTACTACTACTACTACTGCTAATAACAATAATAATAATAACAATAATAGATTTTATTTCTATAGCGCTTTTCAAGAGACTCAAAGAAACTTTACAATAAAACAAAGTACATTTAACACATAAAATAGATACATAAAATACAAAATACATAAATACACTGGAGACTTTAAAACTAGTAAATAACAGCAGGAGTTTGAAGGCTAATCTAAAGAGGTAGGTTATGCTGAGTGATCTGAATGTGTCCAGGTCAGTACAGTCACGGACGTGCATGGGTAAGGAGCTCCAGAGGGGAGGGGGCTAGTTTATTAACTGTATGTTCACATGCTGCTCAGGAAGTCATGAGATATCCAGGTTGGCTGTGAAATACTGTTGCATTCACATGCTGAGATGTCGCAAAAACCTGAAAGATGAGCGATAACGGACACAGACAACCTGTAAGTTAACAGCATAAGGAACATTTAACAAATGTCAGCTATGAGGCTTCCCGCTGCGCACATTAATGGCACACACGTCAGTGCTGTAGCCAGCGTTTATGAGGCGAAGTCCAGTGAAGGAATGTAACTAAGTACATCTACTCAAAGAAAATTGAAGTACTTGTACTTTATTTGAGTATTTTCTTCTCATGCCACTTCACTTCTACTCTACAACTCAGAGGGCAATACTGTACCACTACAAATATTTAACTGCTTTAGTTACTAGTGACTTTACTGATGCATTTTTTGCATAAAAAACTGAAATGCTTCTAAAACATGATGTTTTGTTATTGTCTAAACTGCCCAACAGCATATACATATAAGCAGAGCTGAAATAATTAGTCAATTGATAACTGTTTAAGTCATTTTTGATGCAAAAATTCTAAACATTTCATGGTCACGGCTTCCCAAATGTCAGGATGTGCTGCTTTTCCTTTTAGGCATTTGAATAACTTTTAGAATTGGTTGGCTAAAACAAGTATTGTGAAGGTGTCACTTTGGGCTCTGGGGATTTGTGACACTAACCAAAGAATCAGTCGATTCATTTGTAAAATAAGTAGATTCATCCATAACAGAAATAATCAGCAGTCTAACTCTACCCTATACAATGCTGCATACACATTAAAGCATGAGTAACAATAATCTTATGACAGTAATACTTTACTTACTTGTGTTCTAAAACACAACGGCCATTTTTCTGCATGAGTTCTTTAAGATCATTTTTCAGGCTTTTTCTTTGTCAGACAGGGACAGTTGAAGAAAGACAGGACAGGAGACAGAGAGACATGCAGCCGAGGGCCCGGGCTGGAATCGAACCCGGAGTGAACCCGACTGGATGATAGCTGTCAGTTGTTCAAACCCTCAAATTCCCAGAAAGACACAGCCCACGTGACCTCAGTGTGCTGTAGATGTGGATCTGATACTTCTCACTTCAGTTTTGACTCCATGCACTTGAGGCTTATTCACAGACATCTGCTGAGGACAGGTGTGTATGTTTCAAACAATGGTTGCACCAACAACAAAAACATTCTGCCAGAAGCTGAACATCAACATCATCTGGTAAAGCGTTGCATTGACCAATCAAATATATGCAAGCACACGTTGCTAGGGGATTCCTTTGTAACATAAACAGCGTATTTCTATTCTTTACTTCACCATCATCACAAAAAAATATGATTTTTGCATGTAGGCACTAACGTCTGCATCTCATGTACGTCAGTCCTTTGCTCCACTGATACACATCTCGTTGGATTCTTCACTATTTGATTGCACAACCCAACATGGACACAGGCTGCCACTAGGAAGTCATGACTGTGGCCTATTTTAAACATCTGCAGCTTCTTCTGCAGGTAAATCGGCTTCAAGAGCAGTTCAGCCCACAGCAGATGCTTGTCCAGCTAAAATTGTCCACTCACAATTAAAGCAAAGCTTATAGGGTCAGGCGTGGTTTCAGCATGGCACCATATGGAAACCGAGCTAGGAAGACATGATCATACTGTGAAGTTTCATCCCCTTCCTATTTAAATGAGTTTATTCCCTGTGTGGCTGTAGCTCTGTGAACTGAGTCTAATGTGTCAAATCTGTCAAATATTCAGTACAATGCTGAAGGAGGCTTTTGTGAAGGTGGAGGAGCTGGCGGCCAGCTCGTCATCTCTGGAGACGGTGGCCAGCAGAGTGGACAGACTGTCAGATTCAGCTCTTTTGTGTGTCTGTCTTGTCTCGTGGGTCCATTGTGGAGGCTGGACAGGCTGATCCCACCTCGAGAATCCAGCCGTCCTCCCTGCCTTGTATGCATGTCAGCCTTCCCCTTTTCCCTGGGAGGGATTTCATTGTCCTCTCCTCCCCATTTCAAATCAGACGCCTTCAATGCTACACTGATCAAGGGAAAATAATCAACTGCCCTTTTGTTTTAGCAGCCGTTTCAACAGGAGAAAATAAACTTATGGTAATGAAGCCTTATCATGTGGGGTTCAGACGGTGGGTGTGATGTGATTTGCCTTCCAGTGGTGTGGAGCCGTCCAGCCGAGGCTCACCGCTGCGAGCTGAGGCCTACGGCCAGCTGACGGAGCTCCAGCAAATTCTAATGCTCAAGTGCTGCTGCTTTTGAAACCCTACAAAGCTCTTACCTGCAGGACCTGATGACTAATGATACATGTTGTATGGACGAGGAGAGAACAAACAACACTACAGTCATCAAGTCCATTCTGAGGGATAGAACATGATCGTGTTTGCAGTTCTGATATCTTTTAACTTACAGGTCCACAGCCAGGATTTGATCAAATTCATTACAATAACCTGGACTTTCCTGTTTTATTAATACATTATTATGAATCTGTGTATGGGTGGATAATGAATGGTTTGGATACAGAAGTGGAGAGGACACAATAACTTGAAATAATCATTTTAAAAAATGAGTATATTTATCAACTAAAATGGAATTAGTTCAGATATGAATGCATTTCAGATTAAAACGATAGAAATGCTATGTAAACATCTAAAGCTCTATGTTGATACCAAACCTAATATAATTTTTTACTTCTATGGATAGAGATCACAGTGATAATATGATAAAACACACACTCAGTTTTTAATTGTAAAATGTAAACTTCCCACAGGTAACTTCTGCCTGGGAACTCCTATTTCAATTTCCTGCATGGTGCTGTGGTGATTTAAATGCTGATGTGAGTTTTTCCTACCTAATCGAATTCAAATTCTGGGTGCCAACAGTAATTAGCAGTAAAAAAAAAAAAAATTTTGCCATGAAAATGTTAAAACTATAGTGTCACTAAATTTCTATTTATTTTTCATAATTTTAACTATCATAAATATCAGATCTTTCAGGATTGCAAAGTCACTGATGCACATCACATTGTTTGCACGATGCAACATGACAGCAGGCTGAATTGAGAGCACTACAACATGCATTTTATTCTTGATGCATTTTGATGACTTTCCTATTGTGACTTGTGAAATGGAAATATTTCCAAATTTTAGATGGTACAAGTCACATTGAACCTTTTTTTTTTAATTTGCGCATAAGAAGAGAGGTAATGTCAAAATTAAAGAAAAGGTCTAAATATTGCAAAAATGTTTTTACACTGTCCCGAGGTGGAAAAATTGCTGATCAACAAAAACAAATTGCGTCAAAGGGAAATGGAAACAGACTCGGCAGATAAATGATGACGTACATGGAACATGTGATGTAAACATGTACCGAAGCTTCAGCTCCACTGAAGACACTAAGACAGAAACCTCAGGTCTGTGTGGAGCGATGAAGAGACTAACTTTCTTCAGATTTATGTATAACAATAGTTGAATTGTCATATTTTTATTGTTTTTCACATGGCTTATCCTCCCAGGGTTTGACTGGCACTCTTTAATCACATCGTCCCGTTGCGCCCTCCTTCTGCGTTGGTTTAGTGCCACCAACTGTTTATCTTGACGTGCCCAACTAGGAATATTTGCATAACAGTGGTGGGTGGAAACGCCCGTTAATTTGCATTTTCTTTTTCAGAGTTTCTAAAAATTCTGTCAAAATTTGCACTTCAGACTACTGACAGGGATGAATGAAATTTTGTATAGGGACAAATCTTGAGTGGAAGCTGTGAGACTCTGAAGCTGACAGTCAAATCAAAGGTGAATTAGTCAGTGGTTTTAAACCCCTGCTTTTCTTTAGTATTTTTGGCCTAATAAAGATCCAACTTGAATCAAAATCTATCCATCTAGACTCAGTGGCTCGGAGTCAGTGTGCAGGCGTTACCTTCTTTATTAACCCCCCTATCAGCAACCACTCAAATGCCATATTTGAAAACTGTTAAAGAGTTAAAAACATGTAGGATAATGTTGTTGCAGACTGAATTGAATTATTCTCCAGTACCACAGCCAGCAGTATATGAATAAAGATAGTGTGTTCCTGCCATGGCTGTGTGTGCTGTGTAAGGCCAGTGTAGGTTGCAGCCCTGACTCGCTCTTTGGGTGGGGGGTGTTTGAGTGAGAGAGTGGGGTGACGACCCTGAGAAGAGCCTCATTTAAATGAAGCAGCTTCACAATGTGAGATTACACTCCGGGGTGTGTGTAGAACACGCTCCGCTCATACAGAGCCAAACCATCCGAGAAGATAAAGATGAGAAAACGCAGGAAAATTACAGCACACCTTGGTGCTATCACCCCCTGGCAGAGCTGGAGGTGAGAGATAGAACTGTACTAAAAATGCTGGGCAAAGAAGAACGACCTTTCACAATATTATACACAGGCAACAAGCTGAGCATCAGTATCTGTCCTCTGCACCGTGCTCTGCTTAAATGGCTGTTTCCCTCAATGTCAGCCCAGTGAGTTTTGCTGTAAAGACACCAAACAAAAATAAGCATCAGCTCGGCTACCTTGAATATTATTAACGACATCATGTTGAGGAGCTGGAGATTTCCTTTTTTTCTCCACTGGCCTTGAAGGGGCCTGAATAACATATTTAATGATATTTAAAGCATAGATACTGCATGGATTGAATGTGCATTTCGTGCAGTGAGGGGGAACCACGGATTTTCCATGAAATCCATTGGTTTACATCGGCTGCGACGTTCACACGCACTCACGAGCTTCGTGCCTACTGAGTCTGAGCTGTACACACAGCAACAACACTGCAGCTAACGAAATGAAGTTTGATAATAGCAAAAAAACAACAGAGACTACAACATAAACTCCACGTAAGGTTAAAAAAACAACAATTACGTTTTATGTGCTGGAGCCCGTCAGGCCAAATGAGAATCAGATCGTCAGCAGATGAAAAGCGATCATCAGAAAGGTGTTTGAGTCATTTTCCTGATACTCAGTTAACAAACTTCTTCACTGGTCTCAGTCGCTGTAACTTATGTGACCCACATAATATAAAATAATGCTACAGTAACATTACTGGCACGTTAGGAGAAAGTTATTCTCGGCTTCTCACCTCTTTTTCAAGGTTAAGGAGCTCTGCTGCCTCGTCTTTCTTTTTGTAGGAGGCGTATTAAATTATAAATCCCCTAAGAAAGGCCTTTAGTGCTTCCCTGGCAATCCCGGGGAAGGAGCCAAAGGAATATTGGTTTCCTTACATACTGTAATCTGTTCTTGTAATAATAATTTTAAATATCCACCCTGTAGTAAACTGGAATTTAACCGCCATCTTTTTGATTTACAGTATTGCCAAACGGCGGCCTAAGAAAAGTCACCTCTGCATGATCTGATACTAAAATAGACCCTATGTCACCTGAGGCTGTGTATGACAGGAGAGAATGGGATATTAAGAAATAATCTAGTATAGACATGAAGGTAAGCAGAACAGAAAGTGTAATCCCTACTGGCGGGATTCAATAGCCTTCATACATCAACCAGGACTAAGTCTTTATGTCGTTCAAAATGTCAACAGCCCTTTGTTTCTGGAGTTAGAGGGCTTGCTATGGGCTAAAACATTGTTAACCACTTGATTGAAGTTCCCTCTAAGGATGCACATTTTCAGGACTTATTTCCATTCCAATAAGAACCATGCACCCATCATCTGTAAAAATTCTATCGTGTTTGTGAGCTTGTGAGAATCAATCCACCCGTTTAATTTAGGGTAAAAACTGTATGTATGGTACCTGCTAACTAGCTAGTGGCTGGAGTGCAGCTAGTCCTGCTGAGTGTTGCTGCTAACGTTAGTTCAGTGTAGGTGCTTAATTTGTTATAGTTTAGGATGGACTCATACGGTCTCCACTGGGAGCCGAATTACCACCGAGGTAATTAAAACATTAAAAATACTGAATAAAGCAGTTTGAGGCAAAATAATTAGTGTCTCTTTGGCAGACACTGAGCGTCAGCGAGCTGGGGCGCTTATGTAAAACAGGTAGAACATAAGCAAACTTCAAATTTTTATTTCTCAATCGGGCCAAGCTGTTGGAGTCTTTTCTCTGTGCTGGAGTTCTTTTAGGAACTTGCTGACTCTTGTTTTGTTATTAAATTTGCCATGAACTTCCAATTGTCTTCATTATACTCAAGATTACGTCATGGCAGTTTTGTGCAGCGTTGCTATGACGACCAGATCCACTGAAGGGGTGCTATTTCTGCGATGGAAAACGGAGGACGAGACACTCGAGGCGAGGCGAGCTGAGCTGATATCAGCAATGTGAAAGTGCCATAAATGAAACTCAGCCCCCTACTGTGATCAAGGTTGCTCGTGGACTCAGCTTAAAACCTGGACACAACAGCAGCACCACAGAGAAAGTTCCTGTACGATCGCAAAGCAACAGCTGGGTGCAACCCTGCAGATTTTCAAATCACTCTAAACTTGACTTTTAAGAAATTGTGAAATTGACCCTCATAATATAATACTGGAAAATCCGTACTAAATGGATGCTCCACCCAAACAAGCTTCCAAAGCTGACTATCAGTTCCCATGTACATAGGCGTGATACCCTATGACTTGCCTTCATACTGCATCAAATAACCTGATCTCATATCGTATGAGTGTATTAGTCTGCTTAATTTTCTAAGCTTTAGAAATAAAACTAGCCCACACTGCCACAAAACAATGATAAAGGGCACATAACGTGATATTCTAGAGTTAGCAAATTAAAAGTAGTAACCTACTAACCACCAAAATAATGTAACGTCACGGAGCTTACTGAAAACTGCACTGCTACAGGATCACTCAGCTGAAGTGACTGAGAAATCCCCATGCCTTCTACTTTTTCCTCAGCTTAGTTTGTGCTCGTGCGAGACACACACTCCACAGATGGCACGTGAGCTACGAGCACGCACCGAGGCCAGGAGACGTGCGAACAAAACATGTTGTGAAGTAGCAAGAAGTCAATGAGTGTGACCGGAACATTGCCATAGACCAGACAGCTCATCGCTGCCGAGAAAGAATTGCATTGTTAATTGATCGTAAACTCACATCTATGGACGTGCTTTATCACCGTTATACAATCCCTATAAAGAAAGAAGTATTTGGAACAACAAGTGTATTGTAATAAAACAAAGGTTGAATGTATGTCAATAAACAGTTTCACTCTGTTGGCAAAAGTTTTTAAAGCATTTGAGAAAGAATCTTGCCAGCTTTTTAAAAATCCTTAAAACATTAATGGTAAAAAATAGTCACAAATTTTTTCGCTTCCTAACTTTGGTTACTTGCTTTCATCAGTGGCAGTCTGTTTCATAATGAACTAATATCCTTTGCCACAGACGGCAGTTTAACAACGTGAGGAAAAACAAAACCTTCAGACTCCTCCATCTTAAAATGAAGCCCCATGCACGCGATGGGCTCCTAATCCCACGACGAGATGTCACCGTCATTTACAGCGAGGATATAATGACTGGCCGGACCACAGTCCATACTGTACAAGGTTTCAACCTAGCCTCATTTCTTCTGATGATTTCAGGAGATGTCTCAGTTTGAAAGCCAATGAAAACCCACAATTAAAATGCATTCAGATCCAAAACAGACAAGACATTTTACTGCTGCCAGATCATAAAGGTATCAAATGGCTCATGGCTGTACCTGGATCACCGATCAAACAGCAGCATTGTGGGAACTGTCAGCCTTCCACTAATTCAGTGATGAATTGGAGCAATTGTGTATTTTTATGGTGGCTGAAATGAGCACTGTGGTTGGAGAGAAGCGCAGAGGGGAACAAACGGCTCATAAACAAGCCTTCAGTGACAGATCAGCCAATTCATGGAAATATAGGAATGCCATTATATCCACTTGTAAAACCACCGGTGACCTTTAAATAAGTGCAGAGCTGGAGATACGGGCTCTGCCTCTGGAAGATTATTATAGATTCCTTAGCTTTCTTTTTTTCCCTTTACAAGCTGCTTCATCTGCAGCGGGGGGAAAGTGCTGCACTTCAGAGGGCATTTTCTAGTATGTGTCATTTTTAACACTGCACCCCGCCCTCTGAGCAGAGAGAGAGTAGAGGCCAACCATGTAAGAATTCAGGAGTACTTGAAAATTTCAATTAATTACATATACATCACATGTACTTCTGAAATCATTTTAACCTTGTCAAAAGATGAAATGGCCTTTTATCATTCAGAGTTGCCACATCATTTAATAGCGGGTCAAGGGAAAGAGGGGTTGTAATGGAAAACAAATTTAAGGAGGGTACTTCAATATCAAAATCACTCTGCTCCCCACGATCAGACCACCCCTGTGTGTGCTGTGCTGTGACTTCTGCATCCCGGTTTTGTTGCTAGTTATCCAACAAGGCTGGCTGCAGCGTGTAGCGTGTGGCTTATGGTTGGATGGTTTATGTAGGCCTTAATATTCATGGTCCCCAGAGGATGAATCCAAATGATTTTAGTGACCTTTCCTTTAGTACCACCAAGTCCAACTGTTTGTTTTAGCTACAGTATGCATATACTCTCTGTAAATGACATGTCTACCAATTTCTAGTTTCTATATTATGGTTCATGATGGCGCTGCCTCTCTGTGCTGTTGAAAATCAGTGTTGATTAACTTACATGCATCCTGCTCCCTACCATTCATATTTGATGATCTTCTACACATTCCAGATGACTTACGTGAATCAAATTGTTTGCGTCGTCATTTGCATAGAATTTGCATCAAATGTATGCATATTCCTAATTTAAATATGTGCAAATAGCACCAGACAACCAAGATGCTCTTTGCTTGGCAATTTTGTTAAAAACCTAAATAGCACCATATCTCTGTCATATGGTGGATATAATGCCTCACTCTACAGTATGTTAGCTAATGCACTAAAACTGCAACAGTTCTATGACATCCATTAATGTAAAGTGATTTTAAAACTTCTTCTTTAAAGGTTCAGTGTGCAAGATTTAGTGGCATCTAGTGGTGAGGGTTGCGAATGGCAACCAACTGTCCAGTCTATCCCCTAACCTTTCAAAGAACGTAGGACAGCTACGGTGGCTGACACAGCACAAAGGTGTCTCTTCTGAGACAGCAGAGTGGCCTTTTAAGAAATTAGGTTTCTTTAGGTATATTTATTAAGAAATCATATTTACTTAATTATTCAGTAAACCCATATGTTATTATCATATGCTAGCCAAGAGTGTGAAACACTGTCACTGTTTCTGCACCACAGTCCATTATAAACCACACATTAGATAGTTTATACAAACATTGATGAGGGAAACACATTCATTCTCTCGGTGATTATGGACCCTCGCCAAAACTGACAGCCAGCAATAATATCTGATTATGGTGCTTTGACAGCAGCAAAAAAAAAGAATTTTTTGTAGATGTCAGTCATGGCAAGTTACTCACATAATCACTTCCTCTTTTGTGGTTTTGCCTACAAAATAAAAGTGTGAGAAGGTAGTTTACTGTAGTGTAGTATATGGGATTTAAGGGAGCTTTTATTTTGAAAAATTAAAAGAGACATTAAAAGAGCCTGTAGCCTGCTCGACACGCCTCTGAAAGAGCCATCACAAAACGTGATTCCCCTAAATGTCCTCTGCCTGGAGATACTGGAGAAATCAGTGCAGAAGTCCCGCACTTTACCAACTGAGCACCAACAAACACCATGTTGCTGGAAGTCAATATTATGGCTTTTTATTCTCACCCTCTATCTAATCGCTCGGATGCAAAACTTATTTGCAGACCCCTGCAAAATATTATAACTTCTTCTTCTTCTTACGCATGTATTCAACACAGTGAGTGTCTGTCTGAATTCTACCAGAAAAAGAACATAGTGACAAAACGTGCTCTGTGGCGTTGTTTGCCTGTTATCAGCTACTGTAGAAACATGACGATGCTACATGGTGACATCCATGGTACAGAGTACCAGCTGTTATGCAGATATAAATGGCTCACTCTAAGGTAATAAAAACATAAAGGTTTATTATGTAAGGTCTTTATCTACTACTGAAAACATGGTTATAGATCCTATATCATATTTCTGTGAATAAATCCTTAGAAATATTACACACTGAACCTTTAAATATGTACAAAGTATTAGCAAACTCATCAGCCCAACCTGAATGCAAAGACACCATTTTCATTAGACATTATGCAGATCGGTGAACTACCTTGTGTGTAATGTTGGACTAGAGGAGATGAAAACAGCCATACGTCAAAAACAGACTCATAAACAAGTGTTGAGGTGTTTCAGGCTGATGTGGACCCCCGTCTCCTCAGGAGCCAATCAGGAGGTCTATTTTTAGAGGTTGTGAGTGCAGTGCAGTTCGGGCAGCAGATGGTATTTTAGAGGGAGTGGGGTGCAATTTACAGTAAACAGATTTTTTATCCTTGGCAGGTCATGGAGAGAGCTACAACAGTATGGCGATTTAATAAGACTGCTCAAACAAACTCTGGCAGGACAAGACTTAAGTGAGAGAGAGTAACCTCAGCATGACTCTGAAACAAGCCCTGAAGCCAGCGACTTGTTTACTGTGGCCAACTGTATATTTGGATGCACGAGGTGGATTGAAAAACTCTACAGCCTTTTATATTTTCTAAGAGTAAACATGCAAGGATTATAATATTTAAACAGGCACTGCTGAAGGACAAATAATGTTCTGAAAAGACAGGAAAAATACTGACAGACATGTATTTGTAAGTGATTTAAAAAATCCATGATGTGATTCAAAATATAAAGCGAGACGTGAGGCATTAAGTGTAACCATGTAACTTTATCAACCTCAACCTCATTATGAATTTATAGGTCTCACAAGGACTTGTGTTATTATTGTCATAATAACATTAATCAGGCAAAATGTTTACTTAGGGCTGGACGATTTCACCTACAATAAAGTCACAATTAATTGAACATTTTACCTCGATTCCCATTATTGAACGAATATTTTGTTTTTGAATGTTTTTTCCCCTCATTGTTTATTGACAGGGTGTTTACTGTAAAGTTGCTCAATTACTAAAAGCTGGGTTTATTTAATTTTTTGATTTGCAGATTTTTAAAAATGAATCATCTAAATGTGAATTGATAAGGTAATGTTGACGTCCACTGTATGGAGACACGGTTCCTCTATATTGGGTGCATCGCTGCTGCTGAAGTATGACCGCTGCTACTAAACTTTCACTCAATTATTAATATCAATGCGGAACTAAGTTACTGATTTTCACCTGCACGCTGTGCAAGCACGTCAACACGCGCTTTGCTAGCTGCCTCTCCTGGTTCATCAAAGGATATTTAAGTTAAATGAAGGCGGTTACCGCCAGCTAACCTCTGCCTTACTCTGGTCTGGAAGCTTAGCTGGATGGGATGTGCGGAGTAATGTGACCACACACTAGTATGTTTTTAATGGGAAAGAAAATGTTTATAGATAACCAAAATAACCGACATGGTAACTCTAATGTCTGTTAGAGGCTCTGAATTTTGGTTTTAATTACTTTTCAGTTAATTGTCCAGCCCTACCTTTACCTCATGTTGGTGAGGTGAAACCACTCAGCTCAGTTAATTAATATTCAGAGATTCACATTCATGGTATAAAAAATATGGTTTACACTGGCAGTGCCAGGGTACAGTTGTATTATTGTATCAAGTAATTCAAGACAGGTCTAACTTTTAAGGCCGTGTCTTACACCCACTGCAAATCGGTGCAAATTGGCTCCCAGCGCAGCACACCTGTCATTACCAGTTTCTGACCGATGCGGCAATCATTTTCATGCCCAGCACCTACCTTGTGTTAGGAGAAAATGTTCTCCCTGTGTAGCCATGGGCGTGTTGGGCAGAGAGATAGGGTCCACCAGCCAAGCCACATACCTGTCCCTCAGCAAACTTCCCTTAAGGGAAACTTCCCTTATCCCACCAGGCTGTTTCAGACATCTGTAATCTCCTGTCAGATGATTGGGAGACCAATGCCAGCTGTCCCTATGCAAGTGGGTTGTTCCAGCATCCATTCAGTTCTATTGGAGTCACAGTCTACCATAAGTTAGGCCAAACAAGCAGATACATACGTCCAAAACCCACTTGTTTATTAAAAGACTAAATACAAACACTTTGTGCCCAGAGTATGCGCCAAATAACAAAAAAGTGAAGTTGTGACTAAATGTGCTTGCGCCACTTGCTCGTAGGACTTGCTCTCCACGGTGAGAGACTTGTCAAGGCCCCCGGTCCTTCTCGCGGTCCCCTCCAACGTTTGCAATCCAGGGCAGAGCGCTTCAGCAGCATGAGAGGCTAGTAAACCACTATGGCTTTAACACTGTTCCAGCTGTTGTTCCACCTCCATCACATCAACAGTGGCCCACACGGACGGGCTGGATACGGTTGTTTGTTAATGAACAGCAAAGTGTTTGGACAACATACAGGAGGGAAAAGCGACATAAGTGATGTGTGTGTCCTTGGAGACTTAAGAAGAATGGCAGGGGGTGGTCTGTAGCTCAGCAGCGCTGTCCTCTGAGGTGGATGGTTTATTAGATGGAGGGAAGCTGTGTGGCTGACCCCCAACCGTGAGCCTCTGCCCTACCACACACACTACACATTTATCAGTCAGATACACAGACGGTGTGTATAAGACAGTTTACTGCTGATACGTGCTCTTCAGACACTAAATTTACAGGCATGATTAAACATGTTTCATTGAAAATAAGAATGGGGCTGAACACATCAGACCTCAGTGTTTCCCCCCATGAAAGAGAAGAAGCCTCCACTTGCAGCAACAGATAAGGTGAGCAGCATATAATTCTCCATCATCTTATCCACTCCTTTATAGGATCTTTTACTGGTTGAGGTATTTTGGCGGTACTGTATATGGGCTGATCATTTTCAGAAGGGAGACAATTCTCGCCTCACTGCTGGGTGATGTCTGTGTGAATTACACCTTCCATAAAGCTGTAATAGGAAGGACAATCAGCAGCTTGTATCTGTGCAGCCTTGCAGGGTATTTACCTTTTTATGTGGGTGTAAATTTGACATGTGCCAAGGACAAGCCTATTTCCAGGTGTATTTCCTTTTTGTATTGGCTCATACAGCCACATCTACTACAAACACATGGCCACACCACATGAAACACAACATTTTGGGCTAGTGTGGGTCATTTATGGTGGTCTAAGTGCCGCTTCACAGGCAAAATCGAAATACAGCGGTCACATATAAAGATTTTGAACCTCATAACTGATGAAGAATCTTAATAACCCAAATGGTCATAAATATATTTTATATACTTTTAAATTCACACAAGTAAAAGGGAATAGTATTTTTACATAGGCAATGCTTATATTATTTAGCCTTAAAATGAATTTCCGGCTGAGTATGTAAGGGAAAACCAACAAAACAAGTGTATCATCAGTATAAAGCTGGGCTCTGCCTACCAGAGACAACCTGGCATCTTTTGTGAAGCATACATAGTTCCTACAACACCAACCTGTACGAGATGGTGAATTCAAATTCTGACAATGCAAATCAGAGAAGCAACACATTTGATTATATAAAATGGTACAAATTCTAATTCTAATCTAATAGAATAAAAATGAATCCACCTCTATGGTGATATCAACAATTAGAAATGTAGGAAATAAAAAAATCAACTTTGAGCTGCACCTGTACACACAATTATGCCATTTTTTCAGCACACCTGTGTGTCTGGTTCAGGAGAAAACATTAGGATGTATGTGGTAATTCATATTTTTACAACAATTTTATTTGGATTTGAAACCCGATGGCAAAGTTTGATGAATGTCCACATTGACAGGTGCAGCGTTTTTTTGTTCTTTTTTTAATATGCACCTGTGCAGTTAAAATCAAAATATGTTTCTTCAAATCCAGATCCTCACTTACAGGTCAGTCTAACATATAAACACATTTACAACACAAAGTACTGGGTAATGTACAAAGCAATAAAACACAAAAAAGTGGGCCTTGTCTTAAATGACACTGCTAGTGTTCTTTATCCATGTTCTCTCACATATATATTACTGCTAACGGACTGTTTGTTAAGAATTTGATGTGACTTTTTTTTTTATGTTGACCCTTCCCGGAACTATAAATATATTACTTTAGGCCTCCCTTAGAGAGGAGGGGTTTGGAGACACTCTTTCCACCATAAATAACCATATTTTTATTATGTTCACACAAAGATAGCTGGTACTGGACAAAATAAAAAGGCAAAGACTGACATTTTCTAACTATTACTTTTAATAGCAAGCCATGACTCTTGCCCCTCGGAGCCCTGTGTCCTCTCCTGACTGCAAAACTTACTATGACAAATTCAGTTCTGAAACAAAACTAAGATCAACTGCATCAACTTATGGTGGAAATGTGATGAAATATAATGCACTGAGGCTCTCAGGTATTCCGTGTTGCTCTCAGATATGTATTTTTTCTTTCTTCTCATGTAATATCCTACCTGCTGAGTCAGCACACATGTAGGCATGATTAAGTCTTCCCTCCTCTTTTGAGTCTTTTGTTTGGGGAAGTAACCCATTTAAATGTGGCACCTTTTCACCTAATAACAAATTCATTCATTTTAATTAGGTTACAAACTGGACTTACCTCTGCTGTTTCAGCAAGTTTTCTGCTCATGTTAAAAACTTTTTATCATCAATTTCATCTGCTACTGGTCGCTTTCAGGGTACTCCGTGGACATCCTCTCGTTGGTTGTGCATTTAAAGGTCACCACAAGCAAATTTAAAGTTGAAACCAATTTAAATTTTATGTGTAATATTCCAGCAGCACACATTGTCCAAGTCGCTGGTTCCATAGGACAACAATGGCTCAAAGCAGCTGCTCATCAGTGGAGAGCCAAGAGACCCTCTTGGTGATATTGTATAAGACATAAACTTTTAAATCTACCAGTTTGTTTTGACACAGTTTGACCATACTGTCAACATTATTAAAAGTGCATTAACAGAGAGTTTTTTGCTTTCCTCATGCACATTTAGAGCATCACTACTGTATCAAAGGGGGTTGGTATTTATCACCATTGAATCCCAATTTTAACTCATTTTCTTATCAGCTTGAGGGTGTTATTTCAGTGTGTCAGCAAATACATGAAATAAAGACTCTGTCACTGAGGCCTACCATTAATGTGTGTGTGTATGGAGGAAGGCAGGCTGCTGTTAGAAGCCTTAAATAATGGTCTGGAAAGACAGTATGCATTAGAACACAGCACAGAAATGACTGGGTTTTGTGGCGTTACACTACAGAACACACTGAGTGTTCAAGTACACTAGTACACATACACAGCAGTAAAGCAGCTCACAACAACAACTTTGTCATTAAAGTTAATATGGAAAAGGTCATCCAAACATTTTCACCACATGGTGGCCGGCTGTGGCTCAGGTGGTATAGCGGGTCGCCCACTAGTGGGAGATCAGTGGTTTGATCTCCGGCTCCTCCAGTCTGCATGTCGAAGTGTCCTTGGGCAAGATACTGATCCCAAATTGCTCCCGATGGGTGTGAGTGTGAATGATTAATTTCTGTTACTGATGAACAGTTGGCTCCTTAGCCTCTGCCATCAATGGGTGAATGTGACAGTTGAATGTGCAGTTGCCTCACTGCCTCGATACCGTAATAGGCAGCTGCCTCAGAAGGCATCACTTTCAAATGAAGGCAGCTCTGCTTATATTAGTTTTGAACAGCCTTCTAAGGCAGCACTTACGGCAACGTGTGACGTCAGTACGCCAGGTAGCGTCTCTTCTGGCTGTCAGAAGAGATGCTAGCCTTTGCATAAGCTAACTAGCTATTGAAAAGCCAAACAGCTAACAGACGCCTCAGAAATCATAGCCTACTGAACAAACTTGGATGGTAACAGTCAAGGGCTGATATTATAGTTCAATGATTACTTCTCGCTAGATTTTCAAAAATCAAAGCAAGAAAACTAAAAAAAACTTTTTTAAAGTATATTTGTGTACAAATTCAGCTTGTTTGTCTGCCATCTTGGCCAGCTTTCAATAGCTCCGGCGGCCGCAGCCGCACTGCTTTATAGGTAACAGTCAGCATCAAGTCAGCACCAGTAACAGCCATATTGAAGCTGCTTTCAAGACTGGCCTTTACTGGGGCAGCTTGAAGCAGGGACGGACTGGGACTAAAAAACGGCCCTGGACTTTGACTAGGCCTGGCCCAAAGCAATCGGCGTGTGGAAACTTGACAACAACAACAACAACAACGCCTGCCGCCTGACATGAGTGTCACAAGACTTGTGGCTCATGATACTATACCATCCAAATTATAGCAGTAGCACTGATGTTGAAAAAAGCATATTATTCTAGATTAACTTGAATTTTCACATATAAATGGAGGTCTCAACACACTGCAGTCCCTCTGGCTGAAC
>JAPMOB010212064.1:0-13586 GCA_029875015.1 Lepomis gibbosus | reverse complement strand
GGCGGTCCTTGAAATTTGCTTAATGTGAGAGTTAAACGACATGTCCTGGTCAAAGATAACTCCAAGATTTCTCACCGTGGAGCTGGAGGCCAGGGCGATGCCATCCAGTGAAACTATATCTTTAAGTAATGTGTCACGGAGGTGCTTAGGGCCCAAAACAATAACTTAAGTTTTATCTGAGTTTAACATTAGAAAATTACAGATCATCCTGGTTTTAACATCCTGAAGGCACATTTGAATTAAAAGATAGAAGTGTGACAGATCCACCTCCAGCTGCTGTCTGTTGGTTCCAGAGGCTGACTTAGTGGCAGCATGTAGTGTTTAGTTGTCCAGAATAACTCAATTAAAGTCCACAGCAGAGTTTGACGAAGAGGAACAGTGCATTTATGCGCTGTAGCATAACTAAAACTGTTTTCCACTCTGAAGTCAGCTAAATAATTTTAGTTGACCATTCAACTGTTAAATTGATAGTCAGTTGTATTTGTAATTTCTTGTATTTCCTTTTTGATATCTAAACATTGCTTCTGAATGCAATGCTATGTGACAGCTAGATGGTAAATCACAGTTGTCATACGTTTAGTTCAGCACATGAACGCACCACCAAGAGGGCTTCACAGATCACTCATTCAGCCATCTAAACATCATTAAAACTCCAAAATGAAGTACCTTAAACCAAAATGGTAAGAAATAAGCTTTTAAAGATTTCTATAACACTTGTATGAATTGGGAGAAAGTTGTCATTAAAGCAAAGCGGGCAGCTGCCTAAGCCAGTTTTACTGTATGGAATTAGTTTGTGGTGATTTCATTAACTGATTTAAACTGAACTGGAAAAGACCTTCAAGCGATTTCATTATTGCCCCTGATCTTGAGGCCCTGTTTTACATAGGGACCACTTGTTCTTACGCTTTTATGGTGCATATTTGTAAATACATTTTCATTTATTCAACTTCTATCCAGACTAAGTTGGGGAGCACAGGGCCTCACACTTTTTGTGCAGGGACCCACCATGAGTGAATAACCAAAACCTAACCCCCCATGGAATGGCAGATGTGAACTTCAATCTCTGGTGTCACAGAGCTTTGTACATTACTTCCACTACTTACCCCAACCACCTGCCTACGACTGCCATACAAGAACGTAACACTTTGCAGACTGGGAAAATTGTTTCCAGTTATTAGTTGTGTTTCCTCCAAATGTATTTGGCAAAACCATCTAGTATAGTAACACTGTATATAACTTTTAGGAGTCCTATTTGAGCACATCAGGTACGATGATGATGTGCTTTGCAGTATAATGTTACTTTACATCTTTTTTTGTCAAGGATATTCTGATCAATTGCATTTTGAGGCAAAGGTCAAAGTGGGTGCTTAAACGTATGGTTTTACTCTGAGACTCAACTCAGACATTGCTTGCCAAATACGTACGATCATGTTTTTCAGCACAACATTTTTGTCTGAGTTTATTTTATCTTCCTCATCACTGGTAGGATTTCCTAGATTTTGTCTCTTTTTGGTCTTGTTTTGCCTTTTCTTTCCCATCCCGTCTCTGTTTAAAGCTTTTCATGCGGAGAAACACTAGCTTGTCATTTGCTGATGGATTAGAAGTGCTTGTTTCTTGCAACAGATCTCCCTGCTAATGCAAATACAGATGAATGGTTGTCGTGAAAATGAGACTGAAATCATGATTTTAATAGGATTCATCTTGAGACGACTGGTGAAACTGCTTCTAATCTCATCACAGAAGATGAGTTGTGCACCACAGCAGCTGTTATATTGGAATCATTTGTCTCTCCTCTCTCTCTCTCTCTCTCGCAGTAAACAGGGTCAGAGCTGACTGTACCTGATGTTATTGAACTTGTGCTGATGCATTATCACACGTGAGAAGGGCTGTCAATACAAAACTTCAACAATGATTGTGAAGAAATCACGCTTTCACATCAAAAAGTCAGGGGTAATGAAGAATACAAGCGAAAGTGAAAGGTTGCAGTAGGGTCCCTGAGGCATGACAGCCAAAAGTCAGTGGGCTGCTCCTCGCAGAGGAGGGTAACTCAGGATAAAGCAGGGAGGGGCATACAGGAGCATTAGCTGGAGGTCGAATACAGGGCAACTTCCCGAACCACAAGGGAGAGTGTGCCCACACCACAGAGCTGTAGTTCAGCCAGAGAGGCCCAGACTAATCATGCCACTTCAAGACCATCCACAGAGGATACACCCACATAGGCCCCAGAATAATGAAGGTCCTATGTAGGAGGGGTCTTGCGAAGGAGGAAAATATGCAGCTCAAAGTTTCAGAGAGAGCAAGGGGAAAGGGAAAGGAAGAAGAGAATTTAGGACAATATGAGAAACTGATGACAGTAAAGAAATGTAATGGTGAAAGCAGCAGTATAGTGACTGGGCTTCACTGTGAAATTTTAGTTTGTTTAGAATATGATCTGTAAAGGTGAGGCAGCCCCCACAATCCTCAGCTTCTTTACATAAGAAAGGGCCTCAGACCTTGTTCACTAAATATCCAAACATATCCAAATATGGCATCACAGCCCAAAAACACCACAATCTTCTTATCTGCAAGGTAACATGTTCTGTACATTTTATACATTTTGTTCTGTTTTCTTTCTTTCATGTGATAAACCAGGGGTTTAGACTCCCCTCAGAAAAAACAATCTGACAAATCCCCCCTACCAATGAACTGATACAGGAACATGTCAGTGTTCCAAGAATATATCAACAATGTCAATGGCACATTCACACCCATTGCACTGTAAAACAAAAATGACGGTGCAATATAAAAAAGTTCAATATCAATGGATTTTGTCGCTCCTATTTTTTATTATTTGCTGTCTTACTTCTGTCTGCAGCTCCCGTAATTTTCAGGTTTTGGGTGATGCAAAGTAAGTGTGTGTCCCAAGTCTCCTTTTTACCAATCTACTTTCTCTTACTTGATCCGATCATCTGCCACCACGGCCTAGCTCACACTGCTATTAGACAGTCTCCACCATGTGCTGAACTCAGCTGCCAGGGTTCTCACCCACACCAAGCCCTGGCAGCGCATCAACCCGACTCTCATTCACCGGCTCCCGGTCAACTCTTGTATCTCCTGAACCGGAATCTGAAACACCACCAATTTTACAGTGACCCACAAGTAAATTTCACTATACAACTTTCTGTCTGAGTAGTCACTCAGCAAATGAATAGAATGAGCGCTGCTATCAGCCCCAGATGTGTTACTGGAGTTATGGTGTTAGCATCTCCTAAAGCTGCAGTAGGCAATTCTTTCAAAATATAACTTTTTGTCATACCTGCAGAAACTGCCACTATATCCTGATAGTAGTACAAGAGACAGATCATTTGCATCATCTGCTCCTAATGCCATTTGCAAGAATGCACCCTCCCAGGTCAAAACAACCAATCAGAGCCAGGAGGAGTATATATATGTATCTTTATGAAAGATCAGTGTATGGCCTTTTTGTAACATAAATGGCCTCAAATATCCCCTCACTTCTTTTCCTCAAACACTGTCACGGTCATTAGCTGTGGATACATTAAGAATATTTTTAATAATAAAAATAATGATACTGATATGATAATGATATAAAAGTATTCTGTTTTGTGTCAACAAAAAAAGGTTCTAAAAAAACTAAAGTACATTTTAGTCTTTTTTTATTTGTAATAATATTGCATGTTGATACACATTCAGAATCATTACCGCTGCCTTTCTCATCATCGTCGCATTTTAGAGGTCATTAATGAACACATTTAGTCATGGATTTCATTAACAAAATGAACACTACTTAAAACAGCAGTGCTTTTCTTTTTCGGGGGCATAAATAGCAGAAGAGACATGCCTTTAAATAAGCAAATTTTAGTCTGGTTTGTGGAGAAGAGAGGACTATTATCCTTTCCATAGAGATGGAAGGTCTGTTGAATAAACATCAACTTTCATATGGACCTGAGTACACTTCAGTCATTCATACACGCAAATGTCAAATAGGGCTATGACCTTACATAATAGCTTCATAACTAGTGGATATTGTAGAATATTTGCAGGAATTATGGTGTGCTGTTCATGCAGGAAGTTATACAACATTTCTGTGTTTTAAATGTCACAGATTTCAAACAACTAAATTACTTTGTAAAATAATACCTGACAGACCTCAGGGGGGCGTTCAAAGTGTTGTTTAGATTAGAAAGTCTGTCCACTCTCACTTCAGTTCTGGTGAGAATGGAGAGATAATTTGTTGTAATACTAGCAAGCTAGCTGTAATATTAGCTTTTCATAGTCTTGCCAATCTTGGTCACTAAGTGCAAAACACTGTAGAGAAGCCCAGGAAGCCACTGGGGAACAGGAAAGATCAAAAGTAACCAAAGACCAAAATGACAAATTTGAGGAAAAAGTTATGAATAACTGGGTAACTCAATTCAGTGTTGCACTTAGTTGGGGGATTGACAAGACATTCAGAAGAGACAAGAGGGGAAAAAGGTTGGAGCAGCCGGAGCTTAGATATCCATCTAGTAGTCTCTAATATGTTTCATTCTCTAAATATGCTGCATCCTACATTTCCCATAATACAGCTGGAAATGGAACATATTTGCCCCCTAAATGATCACTTATTTCTTAATTTGGTTTGTAATGTAGACTTACTGTTATTTTTTTTAAAGCCCAAGCCAAGATAACTTTGCTGAGGTTTTTCAGACTTTAGTGTGCTCTGCTGCGTCTGCAGAGCTAAAACGCTGCTGCTGTTACTTTCCCTGCCGATAGATGACACTGCCTGGGCTGTAACTGCAGGTTTGAAACTGTAGGTGGATGGTATGGAGTACAGTTTCAGGTGCACAGTGTAGTTGTTAGTATTCAAAACAAATACTATTATGTCCACATTTATTTCCATTTTTAAAAAAAATAAGGATGTGATGCATAATGTTTCAGCTGCTGTGTAGCTAATCTGACTGATCTTGACCTTATCTGTGCTTATTATTGAAATAAGTGAATATCCCCACTAGTTTCATAACTTAAAGCATCATTTTTGGCTACATGATGAATGTATTTTTTGTGAAAACTTGTTTACCCATATAAGTCTCACTGGAACACACACACACACACACACACACACCTACACACACACACACACACACATACACACAAACACACACACACCTACACACACACACACACATACACACAAACACACACCCACACACCTACACACACACGCACACACACATTCCCCCACACAGTTATGGACTCATATGAAATCCCTCTCTCATGTTAACAAACCCTCTGCATCCCACTGACAGTCCTAACAGGATTTAGAAATGGGTTTGCTCTTGGTAATGAAATGCACATAGTGGCAGCTTGTGTTGCCCAGGGCAGCTTCAAACATGTCAACAAGGATGTTTTGGAGTAGTTTCTCTCTGTAAGTAGGTTAGGTCCACTGTTCCCACACCATTACTGTGAGTGTATAGGGTGAGGAGGAAAGCCTTGGAAATGCCATGCTCAGTCCAAACACATTTAATTTGTTTAAGCCTGAACACTGTTCATTTTATTTTTTCTAAGGGGAATAAAGAGGACAATCTGTCAAAGTTCTGACTTTGAGTTTTGTATTTCCTGCTTTATTCTGTAAACGCTTCCACTTGTGTCTGTGTTCACATCACTTTCTGTTCATTTGGTTATCTTGCTTGTGTGATTGTTCTCTCCTCTGCAATTGGTTCAACTTGTGTATTGTTAATCACGTTCTTTTGTATTTAAGACTCTGTCTTCCCTTTGTTTAGTGTTGCTTCTTCTTTGTTGTTTGTCAAGAGTCCCAACCTTATCTCCAGTGTTTCATCCAGTGTTTCCCCATCTGCCTGGTTTGTTGGACTTCCTTTCAAATTGTTGGAGTTTAGATTATTAGTCTGTGCCTTACCGGATATTTTTGCCTTTTTTTTCTGGACTGCCTAACTGTTTTTGGCCCTTGCCTGCCTCATCTACCATTAAGTCTGTACCGTTTGGTTTACTTATTATTAAAACTAAGTATAACTGAACCTGCTCTGCCCATTTCCTGGTTCTGCACATGAATTAAACATTCTCCTTAAAGGGCCTATATGTTGTTTTTCAATGAAATCACTTATTAATAAATGAGTTGTAAAGAAATGTCTCCCTGTCTGCATTTTTTGTGCGAATATGCGGCTCGCTGCGCTGTATGAGAGGTACGGAGCCGGTGTAGCTCTGTAGTCTATATAGTGTAGTCTACGTCATACGCAGGTAAATACTACATACCTACTAGGAAAGCTTCATATACCCACTTAAAAATGTGCAAGAATACAAAACAGAATAGTGTTGTGATAGAAATATCATTTCAGCAATTTGTTTTTGCAAATAGCAGTCGAGGGATGTGACAGCTAATTAAACAAACAGTGGTTATATTTACATTTTTAATTAAAATGTTTGTTAGGGACAATTCAGTACTCCACTGGTCATTAGTAGGGGCATACCTAGCCTGCAGTCCCTAACAGCTTTGATGTCCTTGCCAGAACTTTATCTATCCAAGCATACTAAACACATTATAATATTGTTTATATACATATTTTAGAATTACCTTAATACACTATAAATTTATAAGGCTATAGAGTAGATCCCCCTGAAAAGAAATAATATCCAGCATGTCCAGATATACGAAGAAGATTGGTAAAAACAATAAGCTGGCATTCATCAAACATTTACCACTGTGGTCACCTAAAAGTTCATGTGGAAAAAACATTGTTTCTCACGTCACCCTTAGGGGTATTTAGCCATGGGAATAGCTTTGGTTATCTGAATGTCTGCCCCTGAACACACAGTCAACAGTTCTCATGGGGACTATTTCTTCTGTAAAAAAAACTTTCTTCAGAGTAAGGGCTGTTCTTTTCTTCTTCTTATTGCTGTCAGCACAATAATAAATAAAACCTGCGCTACTGTTAGTGTGAGATACACGTTTTTGTACTACGGGTGAATCAGGCCGGGAATCTGTCGTCAACCCAGGCAAATCTTCACACATTCACATTAGATCATGTATACTGTAACTGTGGAAATATTTTTACTGTTTTTACTGTTCATGACAGTAACATATCTTAATTACTATACACAAGATTTTTTTTTCATAAAAAGATCCGAAATAGAAAAACACAAGTGCCATTTCAAGGGTAAGTCAATTTTACCTTTATAAATAATTGGAATCTATATTCATATATATCATCATCCAGAGCATGATTAGTCATGCTCTGTATAAAAGCAGGATTGCAAAACAAGAAATAACTCAAATGAAATTAGTAGGAATGCCACTTCTGTCATGTGACCCGGTTGAGAGGATTTATAGAGGAAGATTAATTAAAGGAAATGAAATTAAACTGATTATGGAGTTGGAGGGGCTTCCTGTGCTGATTGAAAGCACAGGGCTTTAATTTGTCTCCACTTTGTCTTTGTCAGGGCCCATGGGTCAAAGGTGACAGAAAAGTTAATATGCCTGGTAATGAGACAGAAGCAGACACTGCACACAGGACACATTTTTCCTTCACACAGACAACATGAAGGTCAGTCATTGGGAAATTAAGCAGAAATAGCTCTGTTTCTGTATTTAATAGACAGGCTGGGTGGTCACCTGTCTTCAGCTCAAGCACTCCAGCCCACTGTACTACTAATAATCACAAATGTGTGCCAATATTTACTAATCTTCCACAAGATGTTCCCTCACTTTGTGTTTTGATGATGTGGAGGAGAGCGCTGTTGAACATGTTGTTAAAAAATCTCCTTCCTCAAACCTAAACCTATGCCAGTATTTATAACCTGGGTTTTATTCTGTATATAACGGAGCCATGGTTCTGTATTTAACTATGGGTCATGTTAACTTTACACTCTGGAAAGACTAACTGGCAAAATAATGTATGAAGGGGTGGTTGTGGCTCAGGCGGTAGAGCGAGTTGCCCGTTAATCCTGAAGGTCGATTCAAGTTTCTTTTTGAGCACTTAGGCTCAGTGTATGAATGTGAGTGAATGCAGATATAGTGTAAAAGTTCTTTGAGTGGTCGAAAAGACTAGAAAGCATTTACAAGACCTGTGACATAAATGAGCCGATGAGCTAGTGGTGACAGTCACATCACATCTGCTGTTAGACTTACATAGCATATGCGTCTCATTGCTACATACTATCCAACACGTTTTTAGTGACAGTGTACTCAGCCTGTCAGGTGTCTGCTCACTCTTTTGCTGCTGCCACTGTTCATACAGCGTCTCAAAAGCCCCACCTCCACCCCACTGTGCACATATTCTACATTCATATTTAGAAATATTTTTAGTCCTAATCAAAGCAAACACAAAAATTAGCTCACTGCTTAGGGATCTAATCCAGATGAAGTGACCATTTAGTGTTAATTTTTTTGGCATAACCATTTTTATGTAGAACTAGTTTAACCTGAAATAGGTAGCAGTTTATCTCCTCATTATGTAGTGGCTTTGTTAAGGAGGGATAATAGTTCCTAATAATAGTACACATGGTTCCTCTGCAGCTGATGCGTACCGCCTCAAAAATGTAACTACACTAACACATGAAGACTGACTGATCAGCTGCTTGTGTTTGTGATTACAGCGTATGTCGCTGACAGTGAAGACAACATCATGTTCAGGAAAAAACTGAGTAGTCTCCTCCTTTTCAGTAACACACATCTAACAAAGCCCCCTCTCCACTGCAACCTCTCTGCTCACCACGACCCAGTTTTCACCGCGAATGAAACAGCGTAAACACAGAAACTGCACGGCTGTAGTGTCATACTCACTGATGAGACGAGCAGAAATAGAAGTAACCTGGATGTAAAACCAGTATCTCAGTGTTGCTCTGTGTCACAAATATTTTTTTAAACATTCATCTGCCCATGAATGCAACGTAAAGGAACTGCTTTTAACTGTTGCATCAAGGATAGCTTTAGCCAGTAAAACTCTAAAACTTCAAAATCATCAGTGTTAGAATCAGAGCTCCTTGTTGAGGGCTAATGAAAGGCTTGGGATTATATTTGGTGGTTAAAGATGCACAAAGAAAATGAAATGTCTTCATAAGTATGGTGAAACAAAGTGGGTTTTCTAGCAGTGGACTGCTGTGCAGCGGTGGTGGCGGGGGTATTAAGGTCTTGAGGCTTTCCTGACCTTTGAACTCCCCTCTGACTCTCCAGTGCCCCTTCCTCAGAGGCTGTTGATGTCTGAGAGTCTCTGAAAAGGATCTTCACGCATCGGATGAGTTAAGAGAAAAGAAAAGAGGTTCTGGGTAAACAGAGCCAAAGGTATTCCTCAAAGAAAGTGTCACTCAGCTGCCACTTCTTATCTTCTAGATTTCATCTGCAACACTCCCATCAATCCTCCTTGCCTTTAATTGGTAAAGAACGGAAGTCACATGCAAGTTTTCCGGCTGTGCTTGGGGTGTACGCCTACCGATGACAAAACGGGTGTCAGACCCCACTCACAACCCCTCCCTCCCCTCTGCTCTCGGGAAAAAGGACTGTCAGAAACAAAGCGTGAACGTGTGAGGGCTGGCATGGTGCGGTAATGATTAGAAAGTCGGGGGGGATGTTTGTGTCTGTGGGTGGGGGTGGGGTGTCACGGGAGCCTGCGGTTAGCTCGTTAAGAGGAGGCTGTAAATTGAAAGTGGCGAAGCAGCTGACGTGACTTAAGAGTTACAAATCACTAAAACACGCTCCAGTCAACCTGACAGACTGCTGCTCCCTGATGCATGCACGCACACACACACACATACACACTGAGACAGCTAATTAGACTGCATGCATGAGGTGTGTGCTTAAATGACATCTTCGCAAGATTTTTCTACACCTTACAATGTAAAGTGTGTGTTTGTGTGTGTGTGTGTGTGTGTGTGCTTAGCAACATGTGCACATCCCTGCCGTCACTATCACTTCATCACTTTTCTGCTTTACAGTGTGTTTGTGCGTTGATGTCTCAACTTTTCCCTGTCAGAAGGTTTCTAAGTTTGCCCTTTCCCAGGCTTACAGCAAATGTATGTGCGACTGTGTTAATGCTTCAGTTGTGAGTGTGTAATGAGGAGCCAAGCCGAGCAAGTGTTGATATGATTTAATGATCTAAAAAGAAAACAGGATACCATGCTCCAAGATGGCACCAATCATTTAAATTAAAAATTGCAAACGTGGCACATGTGGGAAATTGACCTTCTTTAGCCAAGCGGTTTCCAGCTTTTCATTCAGCCATTAAAGGACACTATCAGTTCTTCAGTCTTTCACATCTTTAGAGGTAAGAGTGTTTATACCTGTTGTTAATGGCCAACGGTACACACTTTTAGACAATATTTGTGTTTCACAATTGTTGTATCTTTTCCGAATGCGAGAGAAGCAGTGAAACACCTGGCCAGTCGTGTGAAGTTGGCATGTCGGCATGCCCTGGCGTTTTTGTTCGAAAGTTGCTTGTTAAATAAAACCTGTTGTGTGCAAAAATTGTCAGACTCAGCGATGGGAGTAGGAATGAAATCTGCATGAATCTGTAATCACACTTTTGAAATATACCATTGTGATTGTATATTAATCCGGGGCTCTCAAGTTTTACGCATTCACCCTGAGACAGTTATGTTAAGCGATAATGACCTCATAGTCGTCCCGCTATATTCAATTAATGGACGATCATGTTTGTGCCGAGTTCATAGTTTTCCCGATGGATGCAGTAACTGTAGGGGTTTTTTTTTCTCCAGCATTTTGATGTTATGATTCCTGGACATAATCACTTGCCTCTGATCAAAGGTAGTAAGAGCAGCTGATGTTGGGGACTGTAGCCAAATGTGTGCTAAATTATTTTTGATGTAGTCAAAAATTCTCCAACCTCTTTGCAACAAGAAGCTTTGTTTTTTAGCCAGTGCTGTGCAAAGCAATAGGCCTATTCAGATCTTTTAAAAAATAAATAAAAGTACCAATAAAAAGTAGCCTACTCAAAGCAGAAAGAAAAATGTATGCACATATGCCTGTATACCATTATATGTTATATCATTAGATTATTATTCCTCATTCATTAATGTAGTTGGTTGAGGTTGAACTATTTTGTATCAGACTGCAATGAATGTTATTATTTATTGTTAATAATTATTTATTAATTATTTTTATTTTAATCAGCTGATTATTTTCTCCATTAAAATATTGTAAATTTTTTTTTTAAAAATGGTGAGAAATGTTGTCACAGTTCCCAAAGTGAGACCTTCACAATGTTTATATTTTCAGTCCAAACCTCAAAATGACTGAAAATACATTAAAATAATCAAAAGTAAAAGCAGCAAATCTTTATGTTTGTGAAGCTGGAAACATGAAATGATTTTACATGAAAAATGACTAATGCCAAAACAGTTGCCAATTAGATTTCTGTCAGTTAGCCTAACTGGTGTAGTTCTACTATCTGGGCTTCTATAAACTGTTTAGTCATTTCATTTGGGGCCAATTTTATTTTAGTTTGATATATATTTGTATTTTTGAAATATAAGTATTGCTCAGGTTAATTATGAACTTTAGTAAAAACTTGAGAGAATTGGCTGGGGCCGAGGGGCCGCTGCTGCAAATATTTGAGTGGCTCCTCTAACACCTGTTATCTCACTCCAAACTTTTGATAAAGCTTGAGAGCCCTGTTCATCTTTGACTGGATTTCCACAAAGTCTATGGAGCACCTTGTGGCCAGCAGTGCCTGACGTACCCAAACAGACACAGGCATGGTTTTGTTACATTGCGTGTCAGTAGACATGAAGACATGTTTGCGTGCGGTCAGGGTATAGGTCATGCAAATGATCTACATGGTCATAGCTTTTGGGCTACATGCAGATACATCAAATATGTCTTCGTAAACCCACGCACACATGGGCAGGTGAGAATATTTATATTTCGCGGCATATGTCGGGCAGTTTTTAATAGCCACATGAAAACGACATCATAGCAGGAGAATGGTAACTTTGTCTAACAAAGCTCAATGAAGGAATGGACACATTGTTAAAGCATTTCTTGATGTTTTCCCCGTTCGTGGTAGGTTTTGACAACTCAGTGGTCAAAAAAATTTCCATCACCTTGTTAACCAAGGCTTGGAGGCCAACACATACTGCCCATTAACAACCAGATCTTCACAAAGTACTGTAAAGTTTACTGTCGACACTAACGTCTTTCTTGAAGAAAAAATAGTTGGTAACACCACAAACCTTACGTTGAACACTTTTCAGGAGGAGAAATATTCTCGACAGCCACCCTGTGGTTTAGGGATTAAGGTACCATGAACAGCCACGTCCAATGTTTGAACCCATCTCTCTGGGCCTCATTTCCTTTTATTGCTCCACTATCTATTTCTACGGCAAAACTGCAGTTCATCAATTGGCCACCTGAGGCTCTCCATAGACCCCCATTTAAAAAAATGCCCAACTTAACGGCAGAAATAAACATGTTTACAACCAGTTACAAAACACTGTTTGGTCTCTATAGTTACTTTTCCCCTTCATGATGACTGTATGGGTCTTGAATTTTTTTATATAACACAGTTAAATTATATTAAAGACTTAAAGGTAGGGTAGGCAAGTTGCTTCTAAAACACTTTTTGTCATATCTGTTTAAACTGTCTATATACACCAATGCATATTAAAAAGTTAGGTGCACTGAAACAGAGAGTATAAAAATCGGCTGTCTGTAGTCCTCTCAGGGCTGCATTAAACACAGCCACTCATTCCATTCGGACTGAATGCAATAATTGACTGGCCGACTGTCACTCTCCCTCGCTGCTACATGAGCTTGCTGCTACGTCAGCTCGCTCAGACCTGACGAGCGAAGCGGTCAGACCGGAGCTAATATCTGCATGGCTTTTCAAAGATAGTGACAACTGAGGAACTCCGAGGGGCTGACAAAGCACGGTGGCTTTATTTCTGCTGGACAGGTAATCTGGCTTTTATCATTTTGATGGTAATTTGTTACTTTCATCGCTAGCAAACGTAGCTACCTACGAATAGAGCTAATGGTAGCTACCAACTAAGCATACAGCTAACGGTAGCTACGTACTTAGCATAGAGCTAATGTAACGGAAGCCTGCGAGGCAGTGCGGTGAGTAAACCTCACTCCCCGACATCTTAAGAGACCCACTGGCGATGATGCTAGTGCCCATGGGTTTTAGCCTCCTCGTCAGCGTCCGCCTCCCGACCCCGAGGTCGCCAGTTCGAGTCAGGAACGCGCAGTACGTACTCGGGGGTTAAACCGGTTACACTAACAGCTGCTACAAGTGCAGGAGCCAGAGTAGAGACGATGAATTATATCCAGCTGTTGGTGAGCTGGAAAACCGCAGCGTGAGCTGTGTTTTCCGGCGCTAACATCAGGTAAGACAATGTAAGTGTAGACTGCGCCGGTTTAGTTATTCATCATATAGGTTTATTATTATAGGGCAACGTTACTATGTTTACACCTAAACTTACGTTATCTTTACAGCTTGTATCTAAGTTGATGTTTGACTGAATGCTACTTTTACAAATATGATGATGTAGCTATGTGTTATGAGATACATGTCAACGTTAGTATACATAAACAATGATGGCTAAAGGTATCTGTGTTTCTGGTATATAAGCTACCT
>JAPMOB010212062.1:0-33295 GCA_029875015.1 Lepomis gibbosus | reverse complement strand
AATAATTTTAATCGTGTGGTCCTATTCCTACTCTGCTCCAACCCCGATTTTAGAGAACCTGTGAGTCCTGGGGCTCGGCTTTCCCTAGGTGGCGTTGTCGGCAAACCATTTTATATATTTTTAGTTAACCAATTTTAAGTATAGCTGTAAATACCGCCACGCCCAGCGACAAACTTTTAGTTTTGTCCTTTTACCTCTATCATCATCTATCATGCAGGCCTCTTCTCTATCTCTGTTAGATGATCAGGCCATTAAATGATCTGAGAATCAGTCTTCACTTAGACGACTTGGACAGCAATTTAACAGTAAAGTACAACAGGAAAAGAGAACAGAGGCCCAGACAGAGGCACTTAAGAGTCCAGACGATGGTTTAAAATAGTCCGTAAATAATACATCTACAAGTAAAATGGAGACATACAGTAGGTCAGGCTAAAGCACTGGACATGCAGCTTTTGCTTCAGACACTTCAACACTGACAACGAAGGGTAAATTCATTCTGAAACACTAATTTGAGAAACATAGGAAAGAACATGCAGAACAAAGTACTTAAATAAAAAAAGTATGTATTTTACCCACAGCATTTTTCATTTATATTACATTTACCTGACAACTGCTGTATGTCAGAGGTTGCATGTCTCTGGAGCAACGAGAGATTAAGTGTCTTGCTCAGGGACACATGGTGGATGGGTTGCAGTGGGATTTGAACCCTGGTCTCTCACACCAAAGGCATGTGTCTTATCCACTGTACCATTGCTACCCCACAGAAATCAATGGGCTTATGATGACTATGTTGATGGTGTCAGTGTCACATGAGGGAATGGATGTATTGGGTTTGTCCATACAATGTATAAAAGAAGTGGACATAGACCTACAGGAAAAAGACCTTGCTTCTCTCTTGATTTATTTCCTCAGTAAATACAATCATAATAAGTTTACAGTCTCAATAAACTTATAGCCTTTTTTTTAAATTATGGTCCCATTTAGGGCGTGACTACCTTGTGATTGACGAGTCACTACCATGGTGACCTGTCAGTCAGGAAAGAGGCATAGCAATGTGTAAGGAGCGCATTTTTGAGGGAGCGGCAGAGGTGGAGACAGCTGATGCAGAAGGAGAGAGACTGGAGGGAAATAGCAGAAAAAACTGGTGTTACTGTTGAGATCAGTCAGAGACTGAGCTAAACAAAAACACACAAGTACACTCCCACAGATACAGTCAGTGTATCTGTTGCTAGTTTGAGTACTGCTAACGTACAGTGGGAAGATTGGCTGTAATGTAGCCCCCTTATTCATTTCAATGAGGCTACTGCTCTGTCAAAAAAAAAATAATACAGGCTCGCCCAACAATTAAGTTGAACCTGGCTCAAGTCAGTGCCAAGTTATCCATGAAAGCACTGTTTTGGCTAATCAAATATGCACAAGAGCACATTCCTGTTGTATAATAAGATTACTACAGTTTACCTCACAATCGCTCTGATGGAGGATAAAACAATTGTTGCCATGATAACTCTCTCGAGTTGTAAAAACCTTTCTTACTGTATTATTAACAGCTGCCCAGTAGTGTAACTTCTGATAAGCCTTCAGATTCATGGATACATTACTCACACCAGCCTTCCTAATTCATGTTTCAATGTCTCACTACTTCCTAAAACAACCCCCACACTAATGTATCCTCTTGCTGTTTTTTAACACAGTGCTGCTTTTAGTCTAAATGCCCAGTTAGTGGATAAGGAACAGTGTTGTTTCTTCATTTAAATGCTATTAAACTGAGTTAAACTAATTAAAATACAGTTTCACTGTGACTTTATGTTTAGAGCAAAGTCGCAAAGCCGAAGCAGATAGCTAACTAGGACAGGTAGGTGGGTAAATCAGCAGACAGGGAGGCACATTTACACATGGGCAAACTGACTGACCCATGTGCACAAACGGAGTAAAAACCTCTTGTCAGAACCACACTACTTTCCTTCCCCCCTCCCTTCAAATCTTTCTCTTCAGTAGAATATTGAGCACAGCATGATGAGCTGACTTGTGTGCACAAAATCAATATCATTGCTTGTCATTTCCTTTTTTATTTTGTTTATAGCTGAGAATAAACGAAAGAGAGTGGGCAGGGTGAATGAGAAATAAAAAGAAAGTAAAAGGGAGTAAAAAGCTCTTGTCAGATCCCACTACTTAGCCTTCCCCCCCTCCCTTCACAAATCTTTCTATCCGTCATATTTATGAATTGCTCAGTAGAATATTGAACACAGCATGATGAGCTGACTTGTGTGCACAAAATCAATATCATTGCTTGTCATTTCCCTTTTTTATTTTGTTTATAGCTGAGAAGAAATAAAAGAGAGTGGGCAAGGTGAAAGAAAACGAAAAAGAAAGAAAAAGGGAGTAAAAAGGTCTTTGTCAGAACCCCACTACTTTCCCTCCCTCCCTTTTTCAAATCTTTCTATCCATCACATTTATGAATTGTTCAGGAGAATATTGAGCAGAGCATGATGGGAGTGTTACTGTCTGAAGCCTCGGGGTGGAAGTGTCACTAAGCCCTTCTCATTCAGTCACTTAACTGTGCATGTGTGTGTGTGTGTGTGTGTGTGTATTTCCTGTGCATGTGGTACTATAATATATGTGTATGTATTTACAAATTTGTGCAATTGGATGAATGCATGTATACTGTGTGTACATTCTGAATCTTGTTGCATAAATATATAGGCACATACTGTATGTGTGGGCGCAATTTGAGCGAGTCACTTTCTCTGCATGTGCACTTGTGTATGTATGTGGCCGAGCTCAAATTGTCACAGGGACTCACATCATCATCATTACCTTGACAGCTGACAGTAAAATCTATATCAAATCTATAACTCCATTTTCCTGTTTTTGTTCCTTTCTTTCATCACCCGACTCCCCTGCCTCCCATAAATAGAGGCTGTACCATGACATGTCATTAGCTGTCCATGGATATATCATAAAAATGCAATGAAACAGAGGGACAAAAAGTCAATAAGTGACAAACCCTGGGCCGCTGCATATTTTCCTATTCCAGATACCTCAAGAACATCTTGCCCATAGCATTAACTTCTTTGGAGCTGTCACACTCTTTGTCTGATGCAAATGGCTTATATTTATTTATCATCTTTATCTCTCTAGAGCCATAGACAACTCCCACTTCTTCTCATCACTTCTGCCTCCACCTTATTATGTTTTTCTTTCTCTGTCCCATTCCTTCATCCATCTGTCAGTCTCACACCCCCAACACACACAATATACGTTCACCTCCTGGATTTTTTCCGTTTGGTTCAATCTGCAGAGCAGGAGGGTGATGCTGTTCTTCAGTTTGATAAATGTATGTTTAGCAAACACTGTAATTATCTTGACCAGAGCTAATATGATGGATAATTACACATTATACAGATTATACTCTCTCTCTCTCTCTCTCTCTCTCATTCTCTTGGTCTTTCCTCCGTTCTCTCCCACTGCTTCTTCCATCCAGTTTCGTCTCTCCTCTCTTTCCTTGTCCTCGTCAAGCCCCTTCGTGTGTGTGTTTTTTTCTCAGAGCAATGTGGTATTTTTCCACTTGAAAATGACATTTGTGAGGTTTTCCTTGACTGCGTCAGGCCTTGTGAATGATGTCTGTCTGTGACACTGGAACATTAATACAATACAGCAGCTACTGAATAAGATTTCTATGTTGTGTATGACATTTATAAAGACAATTGGCATCAAATACAGGTAGGAGGGAAAACAGAGTTGTCCAGTCTCTACATAGCCACCACAGTTTCTGTTGAAGTTATATATTTGAGTTGGTGCACATTAGCAATAGCTCAACTGTCTATTTACCATACACACAGAAACACCTGATACATAATTCAGCCTTCACAGTAAACTAGTAAACTATTCCGGCACACGTACCTTAATACCTGCCAGTCCCAGTAACAATTGTACAAAATGATATTGTATAAGTTAATTGTACAACGAGTAACTATATGTATTTGTTGCCATGATACTGGAAGTTAGCATAACAGAGTTGGCAAGCGAAGGTTAAAAATGTCTCCAGTTGTCAGGGGGTCTTCTTTTCTATTTGTTTTCATTATTATTTTCACACCGCTGGTGTATTATGAATCCTGCTTCCAATCACAGCCAGTGGTAAATGTAATAAAAGCCACATTTTAATATTGTCTGTCTGATTCCATCAAGCCAGTTACACACTGAGGAAGGAGAATTATGAAGTGTTGTTCATTGTCAGCGTAACAGATATTAGTGCAGATAAACTGAAATTTGTTTGACTGGCAGAGACATTATTACTTGGCTACATCAGTTTAAAATGACTTGCATGGAGCCAACAGACCTGCTTATTAAACAAGAGGTTTATATTGTCAAATATTTGGCTTTTCTGTCAGTATACAACTGAAAATGGATTTTTATGTTCTGTTGATATTGAGTGTTATATGAGATATTTTATTGAGAATTACTTATTAAACTTACATGAAAACTTGTATATTCTGAGTTTGTTTTTCAAAAATGTAATGAGAAGGTTTGAACATTAATTTTAGTTCAGTAGGTAATTTTAGTTGCGCAATGCACAGTAAGAAATTATGAAGGCAATCCTGTATAAGTGGATCACTTAGGGATACTCAAACACTATCTATATGTGTTTTAGTGCACCTCAACCATTCTTTGCACTTTCACAGTTGTTGATTCCCTGATTCCCTGCATACTATAAATATATAATAAATAGCAAAACCAGTTTATGAACATCGTGGCCATGCCCTTCACTCAAAGTTTCACAGTTTTTGTGTTTGCAATGCTCTAATGTGTTGTCAGACACTAAGTTATTACCACTGCCTCCGCTGCCTTATACCATGTGGTACAGGTTGCTGCTGTCAGCCTACTCTAATCTTATCCCATAGCTCACAATAGCTAAATATACAGTATCTTACTGTAAAAAAACAGAGGAAATAGGGAACAATTACAAGTTTTTCAAACTAATATTATAAATATTGTTAATTGCACAGCTTGGATAATTAAACTTCAAAGCAGATGTTGCAGATGTCTTTAACAGTTTTTGTGGACTGCCACACTTCAATTTTAATTGAGAAAACTCTGATACCAGTAAAATTTGCTCCTTCATTTTCCTTTGTGTGTTTTTTGTGGTTGCCATGGTCACGCATCGAGCTGCAATGGCAAGTTCAAAAATAAGTCTAACCATCAACAAGTCACACGGAAAGAGCTGCAGCCGCACTCACACTCCTTGCCACCGTTCCCCACTTAGGCATGGTTATATCGAAAACAACAGAGGGAGCGGCAACCTCTCGCTAATACATTTAAATAAAGTATTGACGTTGCTGGTGGGGAAACCATTTGGATTCCTTTAAAAATATTACAGGTGCAACAAGGTGAGTCTGAGGCATCGGCTGAATTTAGCAACATCCTGTACTCTGAACTTTTATTTCTATATATGTTTAACTCATAGATATTTATGAGTACCAGATGATCTAAGATTGATTGCCAGTCAAATAATTTCACTGCAGGATCTTAATGTATTACATTGCAAATTCAACCCACAGCCCACAATTCACTGATAGTGCACTAATATGTGAAAGTGCACTTCTTATTAATGCTATTGCTAACACCTCATTATTGAACCAGTACCCTTGCCATTGATAATCCCTCAATCTCACTGAGTATAACAATAACCATCCATCAAGACCTCCATTAATCTCGACATCACCGGCAATAGAACAAAATCGACAGAGATAAAGAAAGGCACAAACGTATTAATAAAAACTGAGAGACAGACAACTTCTCTCATGTCACTTCAAGAGACAATATTTCACTGATCTATAGAACAGAGAGGAATTCCACTGCCTCGGGGTAAAACATAGGTCCAAATTAAATTCCACACTTATTCACTCCCAGTGCTGCCTTAGGGTATCCCACGACCTCTGCAATTCAAAAGGTCATTATCAGAAAGGGTTGGCCAGGAGGAAAGAGGACAAGGCGGGAGATGGAGAGAAGAGAATGCTGAATGTGGTGTGGGAGGAGGAAGGGAAGAGGGATTAAAAGAAAAGAAGAGAAAGAGAAGAGGGAGGAGAAAACAGAACAAGAGATAGAAAGATAGAGATCAGGAGAAACAATACTGGAAAGGAGGATTGGATTAGATGTGACAGTAAAGCAAACTCTCATTTCAGATATGCTCTACTCATAATCATCTCTTTTTTCAAATCAGTCATCTCTCAACAACATGTCTGATTCTTTCTTCTCCACAGACAGGTAATCAACTCCTATCAGATCCAGACCTGAAGCTAAAGTACAGATCTGACATTGCTAATATTTGAACTAGCTGAGGTGTGTTTGATTTCAGATTGTCAGAAATTTAAGCATCTTTTGAATGAGGGTACGCCATAAGATAATGAAAAAACAACCATAATAAATTGTGCCATGCCTGTTATTTAATACATATTTCAACACTGCTTGGCAATGAAATCCTTATAGAGTGGATTTGAAATTCAGTGTCAAATAAATTGGACTTTCAAAATAAACAAAACACAATAAGAAACAAAAGATCAGACAGAGCAGCTAATAGTGAAGACAGAGGAAATAATGTAATAAATGTACTTTGTAGTGAGATAACAGGTCTCCCTGTTGTGTTTAATGGACCCCACAAGACAGCTTCTATCATTTTAACTGACGTGGTACATCGTTCATATTTCTGATTTCAAAAGCCATGCAGTGTGAATAATTTCTCCAACACAATGTCGACCACTACTGTTAGATGAAGCTTTTTTAAGTCAAAGTACAGAAGACTTCCAAACATGAAACAGACAATGAAGACGAACTTTCCGCCTTTATTCTTTTTTCTTTTCTTTCTTGTCTTAAGCCCTTCTCATAATCGTGATTGCTTCCTGATTAGACACTTTTAATATCCGTCCCAGTGGGGGGGGACCGTTGCCAGGGATACAGCCTAGGCTGCAGCGCGGCATGTGGCTAACTGTTACAGCTAAGACATCCCTGAGTTATTTTTCATTAACTGGTCATAAAGGAGGCTCTGTGTGGAGCCATTACAAGTGGCCTCAGATCTTCTCCACAGAGCTCTTAGAGGCACTACACAAAAAGAAAAAAAAGAGTGAGACAGGAAGGGAAATATGGAGGTAATACTGCTTCTCTAAAGAACAGTAAAAGAAGCTATTGTCTTCATTTTATGCAGTTTTTTTCCCCTAACCCTAATCCGTTTTCTCCCAATTTAGCAAGTCCAAACCCTCCAGACTTTACCTGTCACTCACGTCTAACCCTGCTGTTTGCCTGCGGAGGGCTGCAGACGGACATGTGCTACCTCCGTGACACATGGTGCCCACCAGCCGCTTCTTTTCACCTCGACCTTGCCAACTCCCCACCTGTGATTGCAGCCAATTATGTTTGTGGGAACACAAAACCAAGCTGGATGTAGTGCTACTGGGAATTGAACCAAGTTAAAGCCATTGTTAAATATTTAAACACCCTATGCGTCTGGCATATAATGAAAGTCTACCGCTGATCATTTGAACTTGCAAGACCTCCAACATGGAGATACTATACTGTAGCTACACTTTATCAGTGCATGACAACGTGAAATACATTGTCTTGCACTGAAACTGACATTATGTGGACTGTGTGTTGTACAAGGGGACCCGATAACCGAACACTCTCCGTCATCATATGAACTGAATTTTTTTTAAACAATGACGATCCACCATAACGTTAAGTGCAATCCTGTCAAGTGGCAAGTGGGTGGTGAGTGTTCTATTCATTCTTTCTAGTAGTCTTGTCTTTGATCTCACGTGTATGAACTCATTGTCTAGCTGGCTTTAGGCATCGAATTGGTGGGCTTTTTTGTCATGGTTGGACTCTCTTCTCCTAGTGTTTCTGTTGTTTTCTCCTTATTTGTGCTTCTTGTCCATTTTGTGTATGTGTGTCTGTGTGTGTGTTGTCGTTCTCTTCTCCCAGCTGGCCAATCACCTATTTTGGCCCAACAGATCACCTGAGAATCATCCAGCAATCAAAGACCTGCAGTATATAAACCCCTGCTCTTCACTTTATCCTTCGCCAGATTTTCTGTTCACTTATGTCGTACTCACTCTATGGCCAACTTCAGAATCTAGTCCAGCATTCTTGCTCTTGTTACCTGATCTTTTGCCTGATTTTGTTTTTTGCTTGTGCCTCAGATTTTTGGTTCCTGTCAGAGATCTCAGTCTTTTTGCCTCCTTCAGTTTTTCACCCGTTTCTCCGCCGCCTGCCTGCCTGCCTGCCTGCTCACAAGAATGCCAGCAAGAAATTGCTGTCAATAAAACTGTGAATTTTCCTATACAAATGTTTTCATAATGTTTTCTGCTATCGGGTACTCAGGAGCACTAATCGTAACAATATCGCTACATAGGCTAGCTATTGTCAAATGTCAAGGCAGCTGAATGTCCGAAGATCCTTTAGAAAGCCCAATAATTGCATTGTGCTTCATTAACAAGGCGAAAAAATATGGACTGCTGTAGTAGAGGACAAACAACAAGCAAGCAATACTGTTTATCAGTCACCAGCAGTTAATGTTACGGGGAAGCAAGTGGCAGCAAGGAGGTAAACAGCATTTGCTTCACGTGGTGACATGAAAAGTGTCTCTGTTCATCTTTTCTCTCCATGCCCTTATAAATGTATAATCGAGAAATTCTGTATATTAAATGTTATTGTGATTTAGTTGTCTTTTAAAATGAAATGCTTTTAAATATGCTATATGTCTCATTATCATAAAACACTTAAATTAAAATGACAGGTAAGAATAGATTATGACACAATTTCTACGACTCTGTGTGTCAAAATGACGGACAATGAGAAAGTCTAACGTGGCTGTCAAGCTTTCTACTGTCTACATTAGGATCTAGCACACCAAAGATTCAGAGTGAGCCAAATCATCCATCAGCACAATATACTGCAGCCTGACAGAAAACTACACGGAGCCATTGTCATGAAAAATGGCAAACAGTGCAGACAGATATATGAGGTAGAGACTATTACAGAGGCGATCAGCACCAGAATTTTTAATGGATCATTCAGTTTTCTAATGAGTCTCATCGCACTCGCTTAAGGTCATTTGTGACATGCACAAAATGTGAGTGATCCACATTATCTGAATGCATAAACATTGTAACACTAACAATAATGTAAATGTTTGTCCAAACTGGTGTACAAAAAACTATTGAGTGTAAAAAACAAAACTCTAACAGATGCAGGGAGGCACAGGGAATAAGGTGACCATCCTTCCACCAGATGAAGCTGACCTCACTAGTTGTTAACTTTGGATCAATAAATCTTGAATAAACTGAACTGAAGGTAGAGATGGGCAAAAAAACAATGATGTTAAATATCACTATATAATTTTCCTCAATAACAATATAACAAATGTTCAATAAATGTCAATAAATGTTGGATTTAATTCATCTGAATAATGAACAAATTAGCACTTACATTTTCTATAAAGATGTTTACTAATGCATATTTGGTGAATTTTTTAAAATCTTAATTGTTTTGTTCTGCCTCAGATTTCTTAAGTGATCCACTGTTTGGTGAGTGTTTTGGTGATGTTCTGACCATAAAGAATAGTTAAAAACCACAATTAACAATCTAGGTTTATTCAACTTTCACCCAGGAGCAAAAATCAGCTTTTAAACTCATAATATAAATAATGATTTGACATGTATCTTGTTAATTATCAATATCGATTGATATGAATATCTATAATGTGAAAATGTTTTTGGCCCAGCCCTAACTGAAAGATCTCCACGAGTGCTTTTTCCTTTAGTATTGAGTCACAAGCCTCCAAATAGATGACAAAAGAAGTAGAAAACGAGGAAGAAGTCCGCCTAGACACACCTGTATATTCCTCAGGCTTCATTCCTCCTTCGCCGGGGCAGTAGTTCTCAATCCTGCTGCTCTGTACCCAGAGTCCTGCTGGTTTTATGTCCTACCAGGTAGTTAATTGCATTCACTTGGTGTCCGAGGTGTAAATCACTCCCTGATTAGACGGAAGGAATGAAAACCAGCATGGCTCTGTGTCCTGATGGTGAGGACTCAGAAATACTGGGCCTAGGTGAGACCTAAGCACAGCTGTTTTCTAACTTGTGAAACATCATTTTAAAGAATTTACGATTTCTATTTCTACAGCATTTGTCATAGCTGTAACAGTTTAGAGGTCATTCAAGAGTAGAAATCTCTTACTGCATTTCTTTCTTTTGTGTTCAAACTTCATGTAAACAAGAAACCTGTTTTACATTATTGCAGTAGGGGAGATGAGAAATTTCTCCAGCTAGATTTCTTCTGGAGAAAGCCAGTTTCATACCTGTGTGTATACATTTAACAGGGCTTCTAAAAAGCTATTTACATGCATGCATGTGCAGGACAATGACGTCAGACATGGGAATAATGTGACAGCCTAGCGAAAGAATGAAAGGAGATATAATAAAGATGCATCCTCACATTAGAAATAAGTCAAACTTAAACTGAAGCTGACACAAAGGAGCTTCTAGAGCAAAAAATACGTTTGTTTCCACCTGTGAATATTTGAAAAAATCAGACACAATCCCGCCGTGAGGAAAAGCTGTGCTCTCTGCCGGTCTGTCTGTCAGTCCCCTCACTGTGCTGTCAATCTGCTCAGACACACACACACACACACACATTGCCCAAAGAAAAGTCAGGGTCATGTTTTCCCCTCTTCCCCTCTTTCTCTCCCACATTTCCTTTCTATCTTCAGCTGTACTATCCTCAATAAAAAAATCGCAAAAATCGCCCAAAAAATAATTATTAAAAAAGGCAAGCCACGCTTCCAAAATAGGATGTATAACTGAGAGTGAGAGATATCTATGAAAGCTACGAGGCAACAAACTAAATGCAGTGATGTGGAGCAGTACACCTACAATTTCCTGCCCTCTGTCATGAGTGCCGAATTACCCTTTAAACTCAGCCTTTCTAGAGAGCAATGTTAAGATCAGCACTAAAGACCTTTGCCTCAAGATTTAGATAACACTTCTAACCTTTGGAGTTAATAAGAGTAAACACCAGCTGGTACCCAGAAGGGTACTTGAACATACAAATTGTGTATCTTGAATATTAAAATGCTGTAGCATACACTTTCACCGGACATTTACATAATTTTCTCCTCAGACATTTTTTCAACACTAGAGTCAGTGAGATTCAATCGCTACGCCTCACATCCAGCTGCTGCTCTGTGTTTCTTCATTAGCACATTATTTATATGCAAGTAAACACCATCCTGTGTCATACAGGGCAAAGAAAGCCAGCTTTCACAATCCAAACATTGTCACATTTTCAAGTGCAGCACCATTGTAGCCGTTATTTATTTGCTGACATTGCCTTCAGGTACTGTATACATAATGCTAGTGTTAAATAATGTAAAAGTATAAAGACAAGGGTTTTAGCAATATTTCCCATAAGTTCATCAAAATAGATGCAATCATACAACACACAGTCTGAATTTACAGTGTTTTCAGTGGTCGCTTTGGCTGCGCTGTTACCATCTCACAGTAAGCAGTTTGAAACGGATTCACTCATGCAGCATCATTTGACTTTCAATGTCACTGAAGGTGAACGAACAGATGAAGAAGTGGGTTAAATTTCCATGATTTGGGGGCGCCATTTAGCTCAGTTGGTAGAGCACATGCCACATGTACTAAGGCTTAGTCCTTGTTACAGAGGCTGGGGTTCAAATCCGACCTGCAGCCCTTTGCTGCATGTTGGCACCCTCTCTCTCTCCCACATTTCCTGTCCCTCTCCAGCTATACTTAAAGCTATCATTAAAGGCAAAAGCCCGAAAAAAATATCTTTAAAAAAACCCCTCTAATTCTACACTGGGCACCCAACTGTCTTTGGAATGTGGATTTCGAATTGTCTCAATATTATTGACCTAATTAGAAATAATTTGAAACCAAAATCATAACCTCAACAGCAAAATCCACACTTAAATCATAAAACAGCGGACACTTTAAATTACAACACCCTCCACTTTCATTTTAATCACTAACGTTTGGCTTTGGTTACTTGTTATGTTTAAGCTGCCAGTTTTTCTGCAATCACGCTGCTGAAATTTTCAGTTTCAGTTTGGACAGTAGGTGAGTATTAGAGGGGCCGCATCAAGTGGTACAACTATTTATTTTCCTCCACCAACTTTATCAGAAAAGAAGATTTCAGCACCGTACATGAAAAGCAGCGTAAGCAAAAAACTTAGTGGATAGTTATAATCAAAAGAGGCACTTTTTTTGTGCTAAAAGTGTAGAATTGTTCATTAAGGTAATTTTTTGGTTTCAAATCATAAAAATTTATTGTCGCTTGATTAGATATATTTAATTTGATACTAGAGATTTAATTCAATAAAACTGAAACAATTCTAATTCCATAGAAATATGACATTTTCATTACTTTTACAAATGTTGTTGATATTCACGTCAGTGACGGAAAGTTACCCGAAAGGAGGCAGTAGACTTCTAAATGGCAAATATGTTTAGATCTGAGGTTTAGATAAATGAGTCTCTGTGAAGGACTCTTGTGTATCTTTGCCTTAAGATTGAGTGTTTATAGAAATATTCAGATTTCTCAATTAAGATTACTTTAATAGAATATCTCTCTATAAAATACGGCTAATTTACTACAATAACAATAATAATACGCATATGTATTGTAATTGTTTTAAAATGCAATTAAATTAAATTATACCTAAATGTGGAAAGAGTCAGGTATGTAAATATATCACATTAGGTTTAAATTATCATCGGTTTGAGAAAAACCGCCAAGCGGGCGGGAAAGAGGAACAAAGAAGATCAAAGCAAAAGGGAAAGGAACAAGAAACTAATTATCATGAATTGTGACCTATTTTCTTCAGCATAAATGAGCATTAGGAGGAGGAGTAAAAGAAGAAAAGGCACAGTCAAAGAAAATTAACTGCTAGAAAACAGGACCCTTGGCATAGTGGGTCAAATGCTACCGCTGTGATGGCCCATTTATGTAAGTATGTCTAAGGCATGTAATGCTGTTTTACTCCATCTGAGACTCATCTATTAAATAGGTTTCAGCGGCTTTACAATTAAAACATGGTGTGATGGAAACTGGGAAAGAGACTTACTTTAGCCAGTAGTGACAATGCCAGACGTTCTGTGGCTGATTTGAAAACCGCTGACTGCTGCTTTTTGTAGTCCTCCTCTGTCTTCTTTTCTGTCTAAAAGCAAACACACATCATTCACACACACATTGCAATGAGGATGTGAAGGTTTTCTGTCAAGTAATAACAGAGCTGTATATTTCAGCCTAATCAATTTCAGGACATACTGTATGTGTCAGAGAAAAAACTGATGAATGATGGATGGCTCATCTTACCTCATACTGTCCTGGACTTGGGGCCTCTATCGATTCCTTGTTGTGGAAGATGAAGTTGCGTTGAGCGGTGGAGCCAAATCCTCCCTTCCTAGTTCTCTCTAAAAATGCCTTTTTAAAACTCTCCCGGGCTAAACCGTGCTCAAACACATTATAGGACCCTGGACCTGCACAAAGTACAGAAAGATGGGATTATTGTGTGTATTTATGAAGAGTATGTTTTTATACTTTCTTTTCACCATCCCAAGATAAAATGGTCGTGGACAACATCCTGGAGTGCTTACTTTCACTCAAACCTGTTAATTCTGTCCAAACCTGTACAATGATGCAAAGCAATTTACAGAGACTTACAGTGAAGACACATTAGACACATGTAGCGTAGGTGTAACTTTGGCTTAGTGTTTTTAGTTTTGGCAGCTTGTGTAGCATTCATGTAGTGTTGGCTTACACTGAAAATGACACATGCACCACACCTGTGTTGGACTAAATTTCATATGGAGACACTCGTGTGTTTCTGCTAGTTGTCTCCTCAACAGTACTGCACTATGTCTCATTGTTTGCATGTGTGAAAGCCTGCTTTGGTAACACCTTGAGAAGAAAATGCTCAAAAACAAAGAAAAAAAGGGTTAGACAGACACAGAAATTCAACACTACACAAGGTAACACAATTGAGAAACACTTAAAACAAGAAGTCTTGTTTGGAATTTAACATTGCACTTATCAAAATAAATTAATTCAAGAGTCCAAAACTGATTGGGAACATATTAAACAACAAAAATAAGTATGCCTTATACAAGTAAACCTTCTGTACAATGTTTAATGAGATGACAGTGAAAAAAAGAAGGCCCTTAAAGCAACCATGTGGTACTACTATGATATTTTTACAGTCTGACCTGTAAATTCTGCTCCACAACCTATACATGAAAACACAGTATATACATGAAAAGACCAAACTAACATTTCATCTTTCCATACAAATCATGAAATGTCCTGAAATTACCTGGAGATGAGATGGTTTGAGAACACAACCACAAAAACAGGACTAATATTTGGTGGTAAAGTCTGAAAGGTTTTTTGAGATAAATCGCTGTTCAGTATATCAAACCTCAGTGTTAAAAAAATAAAATACATGTACATTTTTGATTTCATATTATCAATTAGAATTCTGAGTTACCCTTTTAAACCTATGCAATGCAAACGCAGACTTTAGAAATGGCTCATACCTCTACAACATAATGGTTCAGCACACTTGGGACAATACAAGCACACACGCATGCGCGCACACACACACACACACACACACACACACACACTGCACAAATTCATTTCAAACTGTTAATACAAGTTGCAAAGTAGTACTTATTCTTAATTATAACTTGTTAAATTGAATACAATGGTCAGGCCAACAGTTAAAATCTGTACATGGGTTTGAAATGAAAGAGAGGGAGATTCTAATGTAAAAAAACAAAACAAAACAAAGCAAAACAAATACTTTCCTCAGAACTTATAAGGTGACACTCAAGTGCCAATGAGGTGTGACAGGGTATGGCTATTAAGAGACAAGCCTCAGTTATTGACTGTAAGAGCTAGATCCATATTAAGAAGTCTATTTATGTATAAGCAATCTGTGCAAAGCAACAACCTTCTGTCTTTTGCACAAACAGAGCAATGCCAGATATCCCTAAAAGGGCACAGCATAAAGTAGATTGGCACACACAACACACTGACCTGGTGTGGAGCATTTTTTGTGGTGACAAGCGAAGCGCACTGCACTGATGCCAAATGCACTTTTCCTCACTCCTGTGGTCTTCTTCAACAGCTCCATGGCACAGCGGGGATCATTATACACACCAACAGGGGGCGACACTTCCTTCACAGGGCCAAACCTCTAACAGTGGGAAATGAAAGGAAATGAGACAGATAAAGAAGAAAGAGAACATCAATGCAGGAAAGAGAATTGGAGCTGTACAATTTAATGAAACTGAGATCCACACAGTTTTAAAATGAGAAACAATCCATTCATTTTCTCTAACCAGTGCCGAGAAGACAAAAACAAATCCAGCTATGAATTTTTGCAATATCCACAGGAAAAAACTGCAGAGCTGTGAGACTAAACCTGACCAAATACAGATTAACTGCCTAGAAGACTAACAGTCTGCGACCACACTATCAACCTTGTGGGGTTTTACTGCTCATTATACAACAGAAAGCAAACCTGGTGTATTTGATTAGAGGAAAGGCCATGTTTTTACCTGTAACAAAAGTGTATATCCTTAGTGGCCATTTTAGGACATTTCAGGTTCAGCTTGACACCGTCGGACCTGGCTGACATTTGATCAGTCTAAGCTTTGCTTGTTAAGCCCGGTAAACCACAGCGATGAAAAAGATTCTCATGGTAATATTGTGTGAGCACACATGTGTTAGAATTTAATTAGGTTATATATAGTTCTTTTATTTATGGATTACCAGAACTAAGAGTACAATTATGTTATGTGGCTGTTATGTTTAACACAGAGGTGCTTTCAGGTAAATGGTAATGATAGTATAGTAACATGCATTAATAATAATGCACATAATATCTTGCATTATTATATGGTGTAATGTTGAACATGTAAGTTTAGCATGCTTGCATTTATATCAGTGGTTATAGGAGTGACATTCATTTTTCAGGTACTTCACAAACCAAAGTATTACAAAGTAACAATGCATTGAAACATGCACCCTCAAATGTGAACGTCAGTAGAGGAAAAGTCTGGCCATCACCAAAGTTAAGATGGCAATAGGAATATCTGCACAAATTTCAACGTCAATCCATCCAATAGTTGTTGAAATGTGTCAGTCTGGGATCAAAAGTAGAGCAGGCTCTCTGTAAAAAGAATCAAAGAACCAATTTATTCCATGTGCAAAAGGTGACTTGGAATAAACACTGTTCATTGTAACTTTATGCACACCATGTTTTAAAAGCCTGGAATTAAAAAGTGCAAACCCTTACAAAATTCTTTTAGTTGTCAGTCTGGACCAAAGTGGTGGACTGGCAGACCACTTGCAATGACCACAGATGGCAATTGCATGCAGAAACTTGAAAAAAAGCTCAACTGAAAAAAAGCAAAACAAAGACAAAAAATATATGAGCAAGAAAAAAGTAAAACTAAGAAATGCAAGAGATAAAGAGTGAAAGAGAGTAAAATGCATACAGATAGAACAAAGTGGTGAGATGAGGAGAGAGAAAATGAGATGGGATAAACTGCATCTGCAACTCAGAAAAATAATGATGCACACAATCAGGTATGTAATGTTCTCTGAATGTTTTGTTGATACAGCACTGCGACTGCTTGGACGCCTCACTTCCAGGGTATAAATGTGTTTATCTGATAGCCTATTACAACAACACAGGCAATCAAGGGACCAAAGCAGATAAGTTGCCTTTTCAGTCAAAATGACTGAAGGTGAACAGTGTTTCCATGTAACTCCAAATTTCTCCTCAGCCTTTCTCAACTGAACCATTCAGCTGGTTGTTATCGAACACAACAGAGGAATAAAAAGAACTTGATTACCAGCAATACCAGCATGTCCACATTAATAATGCTATGCGCACACACGCACACACATACACGCACACATACTGTACATACACCCTGAATCAGTTCCACATAAGAATGATCTGAAATATAATCCATTTGTTGGAAATGTGCCAATCATCGATTTGCACTTTTCATTAAAACAAGATTCAGCCAATGGAAAATTTGTTGTGGGGGTAATGAAAATTGTGTTAGTAATGCACAGTTGAATTATTGAGCTTTTAGTCAAACAGGACAAATGAGAGGATACGAAGTAAAGTGGTGCGGCTGAAGAGGAAGGAATCTGTGAAACGAGAAAAAAAGAGCGACAGGAGTTACGAGACATGCTGTTTCCAAGGCCAAAACAAACTGTGTTTATTCAAAGTCAGGAGTAGAAGGGGGGGGGGTTATGGCCATCTGTCAATCCAACGCTGTTGTACTGGCTTTGATAAAGCCTTCTTCATGGGCACATTTTTCTCTCGCAAACTGACCAACTGAGCTTTGTTGGCACTTCGCATTGATCTATTTTAAAGGTGGATTTTTTTGCTATGCTTCCTGTTGTTCAATTTCCAAACACATATGATGGCAAATGCCAAAGGAATGCTTTTGAAATTCATGCCCAGAGCCAAAATGTTCTCCGTGTAAGGTGCCTCTGTGGGCACCTCAGTGACAAAACGTCTTAACGTCTGTCAATGTGGATTAATGAGGCCACAGAGTGATAGAACAGTAGAAGTGGTGTTAAGTGCCCTCATGCCCTCTGGCACCAAAGAAAACCCCAATTCCACTGTTGAGATTAGTGTACACTGAGTGTGAAGAGAATTTTACAGGCACTAAAACTGCATATAAAGTCAATGTAAAGACACAAATGCACCCTGGGCTTCCAAAAAAAGGCATGATGCATCCTGTGGGTTCAAAAAGTTTCAATTTGAACTTCAGCTCAGGTTTTATTACTCCAGTTTCCCATTTTCTGGCCTTGTGCTGTGTTGCAGTGCATCGCCCCTGTGATGTCATCACTGACACCTACTGATGAGCGTCTGTGAATGTGTGTGTGTGTGTGTGTGTGTGTGTGTGTGTGTGTCTGTGTGTAACTTACCCTAATATTCAGTCTGAACAAACCTTTCGGTCTACCTGTTCGTGAAAAATTAATTATTTCAATTGCATCCTTTTAGCAAGATCTCATGTATAGTATATACTGTAATAATCTGCCCTACATTGTACTCAAGTCTTCAGTGTCATTCTCGCTATATGTATTAGAGTTGAGGGTCACCATTGCTGGAATTAGCTGTAACAAGGTTGCCTGATGCTTGACAGCTTTTGAGAGATAAAAGAAAAAAGTAATACTGCAACTCTCAGTCACAAAAAACTAATTTGATAAATACTGTCATAGACAACACCATCACACATTACATTACTTCATATTGCTATGTTTCTGTATGTATTTTGATAACAGATAAAAGTCTGATATTTAAATATGGTGCAGGGTACTTTATCGAAGCCTGTAAAAAAGTTTATTTTTTCATTTTCAAGAGGGCCCCCGCTCCCCAGTTAGACAACCTCTGCTTTTAGTCCCAAATTACTAACTGCAGTGAAAGGTATCTTTGAATATATATATATAAATATAAATATAAAAGGACGCACCAAGAGAGAGGATGGTCTCCAGGGACACAAGGATGAAACAACATGTGAAAAAAATGCAGGAGAGACAAAGAACAATGGAATGAGGAGAAGGAAGAAGGAAATGCAGATGTAGAGTAAAGAGAAATCGAATGATAAAAGAGCAACAACAACAGAAGATTATTTTAACCTAAACAAATATCAGGAATAAAACAAGTTAAAGAAAGAGAGCTAACAGAGGAATGGAAAGGAGGGAACAAAAAGGGAAATGGAGGATGAGCAAGGGAGAGGGAGCAAGGGAAAGGAGAAATCGAGCAAAATGCATGTTTGGCGGATTGATGCTTTGATATTGGGAAATTGGGAAGTCAAAGGGAGGAGGAGAGGCAAGAACTGGAAGATTCCAGCTGTTCCTCTTATCTTCCCCTCCCTGCCCCCTTCTTTCACTCCATCCTTCCCTCATTTCCTCTCCATCCCTCTGCAGGGTAACAGCGTCAGATGGAAACGGACTCACAGGGAGACGAAGATCTAAGAAAACTGTCGCTCTTAGTTCTGCATTGGAGATGACTTGTGACACGTGCAAAACACACACACACGCGCGGTCACAGACGTTCCTCGGTGGGTGTCAGTGACGACATCACAGGGTCGACGCACTAACACAGCATGTGGCCAAGGAAATTAGGTCAGAGCCAACTATGACACACACAGATCAAATGAACCCCAGAATCTTGCATCAGTTGTTCTCACGACGAAACTAGGAAAATGTTTTATGTTTCAGAAAGTATTAAGGTAATTTCCGAGAACCAGTATGTATGTGTCCGTGTAAGTGTAAATGTGAAAATGTGAAAATGTGGGTGTGTTCATTTGAATGCATGTCAGCAACACTTGCGAACCTGTCTGTCTTGTGTCTATATCTGTCTGCAGATGAAATTCGCACACATGTATGTCTGAATTTTCGATGTGTGTGTATGAGCATACACTGTCACATTGTGCCTGTGTGTCGGAGTGATAATTAAAACATCAGTCAGAAAGTTTCACAGGAGTGGATCTGTGGGGCAGAGCCACGAAGGAGTTCAGCTATTCCTGAGACGTAAAACTACACATTTTCACATCCTTCATCTCCGCTCCTCTGAGTCTCTTAATAAACTCATCTTCACCCCCATCTGAAAAAACCCTCCACTCCCAGCACATCAATTAAACAAGCAAAGCCCGGCTCAGTGTCTTGGATCTGTAACTTAATCTTAAATATTCCATATTTAAATCCAGTCTCCTTTGAGAAATTGTAAATTGAATATATTTGCCTCCCATAGATTACATCTAAGACATCTTTTCAATATGGTGCGATTGTTTTCTCTGTGTATGGCGCATTATATAGAGTAATACCACTAAATTTATGGAGCTTAGCCGGTTAAATCCATATTTGTACATAATTATCTGCATCCCAGAATTAAGCCAAAAATGTTGAAATAGTGTTATGCGAAGATACATGTTGCTTCCTGAGGTTATATTAACAGTGAATCAAATCACTACATGCAATGTGACAGGTCACAAACCTACAGAGAATTACCCAACTCTCAGTTATCCTCAGCCCATATAGTGCATTTTACGGCTCACTGTTTTGGTTTTATGGCCCACAACTTTACTGTTTGGTTGACTGTCAGCGCTCTCATCGAACTCATTTTCAGCCACAGCAGCCAGCCATTATAAGCAAAAAGTCAACTGTACACGTCTTGCTCAGCACTAAAAAGTAGACAGACAAAGTCAGAGAGTAGCTGGGGAAAACAGTAAAGCTTTTAGCAACTAAAAAGTCAGATATTTCAGGAGATAGTGGAAACCAAAACAGAATTAAAAGGAGATTGAAAATTTACATTTGACAGGTAGCCAGAAACATGACTCCAAATGGATCCTTATCTGTTGTAAATAGGCAACTGTTTTGCTAAAAAGTTTGCCATATTAACTTTATAAGTAGATTACAGGTGTTGTCATCACCGCGGCACAAAGGTGGGCACAGTTCAGCGCAAGTGTCATTGCTAGTTTCAGACTAACGAGGTCATCATTTTCAGGCCCAGCGTCCACGCTATGTAAGTAGCAAATGTACCTGTGCCCGTCTGTCCACCCATGAAAGTGATGTTGTTAAAATGAAAAAAAAAATGAGGTGTGGTCAAACCTATTGCTATCTTGAGGCAGCAGAAAGGGATTGTGCCAAGAGACAGAACCAAAGTGTGGAACAGATCCGGACCAGGAGGCAGTCCTGAAGGCAAATCCACTCTGGAGGTTGGCGGCTAACACGAAATCCCTTTGGAGGCCGGCGGTAAAAGTGGAACCCCTCTGCAGTCCAGCAAAGAAGGCAAAACCACTCTGGAGGCGAAAGCACAATCCATCTGGAGACCAGTACGAGGGCAAAAACCCTCAGGAGGGCGGAAGCGTACGCAGTATTCCTCTGGAGTTTGGGCAGGAGACCAACAACAGGGCTAGAGAACAGGATCCTGATGGGCGGAGTGCAAGACCAGAGGTCAGCAACAGGGTAGCTGGGCTGGAGGCCAGCGATAGCTGATGCAGCTCAGGTGGAGCCAGGATTGACTGCTGCAACCTGCGCTTTAAGTCTTCGAAGTTCTTCATGGCTGCATGTAAACCCTCGAGAGCGGAGGACTACTCTCTTAGATCCTTCAACAACAACGATTCAACCACAACATAATGTGGTTGAATCGTACTATTACAGTTTGCCAGCGCAGACACAGGAATAAAGGGCTTAGGACCCAAACGTAAGACACTTCAGCAGAGCAGGTATAGTTCTCAGTGTTATACCCAAAAATATTGTCGATTTGCACTGGAGGTGAGCCAGCAAGACTGAGCAGTGAGACTGAATTAAAATTATTGATGTGAAAAGGTGCCACATGCACATTTAAAAGGTTACTTCCCCAAATAAAGACACATAAAGGATGGAAAACTAAATCATGCCTACATGTGTGTTGATTCAGCAGGGATGATATTAAATAGTCTTCCAGCCATTTGTGGCACCATAATTTTGCTTACTTACTTCCCACAAAGCTGCCTTTCTCTCTTTTTGTCAACATTGTTGAGGAACCAGTCTTCTTGTCTGAATAAACTTTACTTTAATTGTCAGTGGTTATGTTCAGTCTGAGCACACACGTTGTGGCCAGTCAACTGATCTGTACTGTGAGTTGTAGGTTCTGGCTGTGCTTTACTGCTTTACTGTCATGTTTGGAAAACATCTTTTTTTTGGATTAATGAACTCTGGATATCATCACACAATCTGGTGGTACCTTGAGACAGAATGACCAAAATGATTACAGACAAAGGTAATGGGTCTCACACTTCTAAGAAAGATATCGCTGTAGTTCTGGAGTCAGATACTGTTGAATCCATGCCAATATTAACATCAATCCAATAGGAGTGTGGAAGCAAAAACACAAAAACTTAAATAAACCCTGGTGGACAAGAGCAGTGCTAAATTTGCTAGAGAAAGAACCTGCTCTACATAGTACAACCTGTTTCACCTGAAAATGTACCCACAAGCTTGCACACAAAGCAGTGAATGGCTATTCTGTGAATTATGTCTAGTTCTGTTTGCATTGTACCTCAGTCTGAGAGAGGAATGGGCAAGTGAACTTTGAAAGGCTTCCACTGGACTTCCCAGGCTTCTCAAACTGACTTCTGATATGGTACTGTCCAGGACCAGGAACTCCCTGATGGGAAGCAGAAAGCAAGAAATGTACAGTGAATATAAGGTAATATTTGGATTTACTTTGGTGATATCTCTTTTCATGTAGTAGAACACAGAAAATATAAGAAAAAGCCCCTTTCTTTCTCTGCTCAGTAGTTAAGTCATTTATGTTTAAAAATCAGACTGGGGAGAGAAACATAGTCATAGTAAACAATCATGTCCACTGCACCATTTCAGCACAGTAATTACTGTAACTAGCACACAAGCTAACAACACGCACAGAGATGCTGACAATGAGAGGTAAGGAAACACAGAAACATTCACACATTCCCTAATGCAGAGCCAGGACATTTTTGTATTTGTGGTAAACCCACAAGGTTGCTGGGCCAGAGGTGGTTTAACTGGGTCTGCAGTAAAAGAGCATGTATTTCTGTGGAGATAGTTAGCAGTTACAACCGAATCTCAGTGTTGAATTTCAGCACAATATTTTTTCCCCATGCCTTAGGACAGCTCAATCTTTATTCATGAACACTGACTACAATGTTTCCTTTCCAGAAACAAGGGGGGTGGGGGCAATCCCAGATGACATCGGGCTATAGACAGGGTAGGAAAAAAATGTGATTATAGAAATTATTTAGAGAAATTTTGTTCTCAAAGTTACCACACTGTGTGAGACACTGAAGTTACACATGCTTTTGGCTGTAAACCTAAACTAAACTATAAATTTTTTTTTTTTTTTTTTTACACATGTTTGCATATGTTGATATACAACCACAGGCATTGAAAATATTTCTTAACACCTTTTTTACAAGCTCTGAAACAATGTAATACACAATACAAAATACAACTGCATATACCAATACAGTATAATTAAAATAAAAAAAAATATCTCACTTGATTTCTTAATATTTAAGGTAGATAATCCTAGATCTACTGTCAGACAGTTGAGCCAATTTTTGTTTATTTTCCCCTGTGGGACTGGTACTGCTTCCCCACTTCTAAAAATAACAACTGCTGTGACCATGACAACATCATCATTTTAAAGATAAACTGACAGTGAACTTCATACTTACAGGGTAACTTCAGGCATTGCATTGGTACAACTCCATTTGTTATGTTTTTGATTGCAGGGATACACACAATAATGGTTTGTTAAAGTGTTCTGCTCAGTCATGTCAGAACGCCTATTTAATGGGAAAATCCTACACACAGGCTCTAAAACTCTATGGGACACGAGCAGCCCCAAGCCATTAGCGGCAGACTGTCTGCTGATCTCTAGGAAGTAAAGGTGTTTGTCCTGAGAGTCCCCACTGTGGGTAATGACCCATCTGGTCAGTGTATGTGTGTGTGGGAATACAAGTGAGTTGAGGTGTTGTCAGGTACTAATGATGATGGATGGAGGGGCAGCGATCTTGGTAGGGGGTCCAAATATGGCATGGTGCACACATAAAAGCATACACAGAAGGCAAAGTTGTTGATTCAAAGTCACAGCATAAATTTTGTGTTAGAAAATATGTCATTTTAGTAGCCATATATTATATAAATAGAGCTACAACAAACACACTAAAATGACGTGTAAAAAAACTATGCACAAACTAAAACCTAAAATCGAGCAGAGGCAACAGTGCGAAATGTTCAGGGAAAGAGAGGATGAGAAGAGAGGAAGGCGTAGGAGTCCTTGACAGAAAGAATACATTCACCTCTCCCTCCACAAATCCTGCCCCACATTTTTCAGACTCTGCCTCACCCACTCTACCCCACCGGCCAGAGAAGTAAGGCATCACAAAGCATTACTCTGCCAGCACACTCAAGTTCATATGCAGGTGAGTAACTCCCTTCCACTCAATCGGCTCCAATGTATCAATGTGTGTTTGCAATGTGTGTGTGTGTGTGTGTGTGTGTGTGTGTGTGTGTGTTTACCGCTTTGTGACTAAAACTTATGTTCTACTGCCCTCTATCGGTGATAAGATGAACTGTAATAAGAGAGGGAGGAGGGGGTTTGAATCATTTCATCTTTAATCTACAGTACTTGAATAAATCCAGATTAAATCCAAAGTACTTACGCTTACGCTGTTCTCACTGTAAATCGCAGTGCCCTATTATGACTCACTGTTAATATGCAGTTTTCAAATTCTATTGTGTTAAGAGTTTATCAAAGAGTCAAAGTGCAGTGAATAAAGCGGACAAACTGCCAAAGAAAAATAATATCTGCTTAAGCATTAAAATACTCCTGAAACACATCAAAGCATAAAAATCAAGTTAAAATAGGCAGAAATTGGTAACACCTGAATGTTTGGGCTTACAGCTTTTATTGAAAAATAAAAGATCAAAAAACACTGAAGTGGTCTGAACAAAACAGTCAGTATAGCTTTACTATACTGCTGTCCACTGTAATAGTCAGGGAAAAGGGATTGTACTGTAACTGAATTACATTTTGTGCTCTTAAAGACACCAAGATTTATAAAATAAAATGTATGAATATTTGTGTATACACCTACAAACTGGTTCTCAAAGTTCCCTGCCACTTCTATTTCCTCAGTTTGTTTTAGTTCTAAGGCTGTTTTATGTGTAAAATAGTAGGTAAAGTCCTCTTGTTCTGGCTGCCTGTCCCTCAGACTTCTGAAACGAGACATTAAAATCAAACAAAAAAAATATTTTCAGGTGGGGCTGTCTGAATAAATTCCATGAACATGAATTTGCAATGATGGCTGCCATGTTTATTGATATGTATTAAAGCAAGATTATTTAATATTTTCAAGAATGTGCATTCTTCCTTTCAAAAAAGTTGAATTTATAATTGGCTTTGCTGCTAAAGCCTATACTTGTAATGGCCATACTTAACTTAACACCTCTGCATTGTGCATGTTTTAGATATACTCACCATTCCCATGAGCTTCATTTCCAGCAGCATCAGGCAGCTCAGATAAACACACTGTACACTGTACAAGTTCCCAGAACCAAACATCAGACAGAGTTAGCAACTAGCTTGTGGACATGCTGGAGCATCTATCCACTAAAGCGCCAGATATTTACCTCAGAGGCTGATGGAGGACTAAACAGAGCTAGGAAGAGATACAATTGCTGTTGTTTAAGAAAGCAACTGCTTGCTAACATGTTTGCCATTTTGACTTTAATAGGATGATATATAATATGTCAATGCTGTGTTAATAGCTTGTTGCACTGCCCCCAAATGCCCAAAAATCCAGTAATGCAGGTTTAATTGCCACTTGTGGTCACAGTGACCACTGTTCTGCATAGACAAGTTACAGAGACTCACTTTAAAGGACTATGTGTCCTCCACAGGGGCAGAGGTTGAGACTGATCCCAGTCTTCTAAACCTTTTATCCCTTACCCTTCTCATTCTTATAGCACCACATGGACATAACACACCTACCAACACACACAAATACTCGCCTTCTTTTCCTCTTGCATGGGCACCAGTTCGTGGTAGCGAGGGATGATAAGCTCAGCTCTGCCTTTCTGCTCCTTTTGAAGGTTCACATTCTCATAGCGCGTTTCTACGTTCCTAAGACAGAGACAATGACAATGTCTTTGAGAATAGAAAACACAGACAAACCCATAGAGGAGATAAAAAACAAAGAGAGAGCGGGAGGGAGAGAGATGGAGAGAGAAATGCATAAATAAAAATACAAAATGGGTGGGGGGGGTGGGTGGAATGGGGAGATACAATATTTTGAAGGAGAGGGGAAGAGAAATGTGTAATGGATATGTAAAGAGGAAGAGATAAACAAAGCAAAGACAGATGGGAGTAGAGGACAAGAGAGAGAAGAAGGGATCTACAAAAGGGGGAGTGAAGGGCAGAAAACAAAAAAATACGAAAATAAAAGCTTTGTAGCGATGGTCACATGTAAATAATTTTTAAATCATTTCAACAATCACATGTACTGTATATCAAAGACTTGTTTTTGCAGTTGTGTAAATGTCTGTCTATACCTATGTGTAGACAGTATGATTGCTCACATGTACACTTTTCTGTCTATTATCCAGCCCAGATTAACCAGCAGATTCCTTTATGGATAGCTGAGCTGCCAGCTATGCTCCACCATTATAGAAGTGCTTAGTAAGGCCCATCCTCCGCAGCCATCAATAGAAATGCTATGTGAGAAATGTCAAACATAATGCCATGGCTGTGGGATCAAAGCAATATTTCACTTTGGAGGAAGAGCTTCTCTGTTCAACACACATCTCTGTAACAGCTCAAGAACAGCGAACGTCTGAGATTAGATGCCCCTGGAGTAGCTAATCTAACCAACTGTTGTAAAATGTGAATTTATTAAGGTTTTTGTTCCAAACACATGCACTGATGGTTATTCAACAAATGTAATTCAATATCAGTATTAAATGCCAACCATTATTTTGTTTGATAATAAAATAATACTGTACTACATCAGTATTTAAAGGTGTTGTCCCCAAATGGTTTAAATAAAATCAGACTTAAAACAGAAAGTGACAGTTTATAGCAATAGTTTGACACTGTGGGCAACGTGCTTATCAGTCTTCTCATCTAACTCTCTGCAAAAAGTGAAGTGTGTTTCACAAAATGTCAAACTATCACTGTTATGACATGACGATCAACATTGTTGTACATTTGTCACTGGTACCAAATACTTATTTAATACTGCACCGTGACATCATGAGATACTCACGTATCAGGGTCATATTGTCCTGGACCCGGTCCCTCCTCCACTTTCACCTCATCTCTCCTCCCTGTCATGTTGCCAAAGTGGACTCCTTTATACTTCTCTGCAGAGCTCATCTCTGACTACAGAAAGAAGAATAGAGGAAGAGGAACAGGGAGAACAGACAGACACAAAGAGAGAAGAGGTAAGGAGTGGATGGAAGAAAGGATTTGCCCGAATAAATGGATGAACAAAGAAGGAAGAAACAGAATTTACTCATTCACACTTATCTGGGTTCTCTTCCAGCCAGGGCTCATGAAGTTGGGGCTGAATGAAATGTGAAATTCATTCAAATGGCAGAGTATGTCAGAGATCTAGAGGAAACCCTTCGTCTTTCTTATCTCTCTGAGTTTTACAGCCTGCTTGCTCTGCCTCTGGCCATGATAGAACCAGTTCACTCTGCAGCTTAACTGAGATAAACTACATCTGGAAATGAGCTGGCCACCTATCGCCAAACATGTTTTAGAAATACTATGTGTAAGGTTTTCTCAAAAATATATTGCAATGGTGCTGCAAAAAAAAGTTTTAAAAAATTAAAACAAAATAAACACAGCTGCTGGGTTTTGAATCTCTGCACTAATCTTTCTTGGAAAATGGCGATTATTCATAAAGAAGACAAAGACTCTACAGCTATGTTAATGACTGTGTGAGGTTTTGATACAGTGGTGTTTTGAGCTAAATGCTTAAGTTAGCATGCTAATATGCAAACCTGCCAGTTGGCCCTTGTTTATTCCTCTCTTGGACTTGGACTGACTGGGAGCAGATGGACCAAATACTCACATTCACTAAAAGTTTTGTCTTCAGGGAGACTCTCTTCATTTTTTTTTGCTTGGTTCCTTCATCATTTCACCCACCAACACCGTGGTGTTGGTGGGTAACAGATCACCAACACACTGGGCAACAGACTTCCCACACACCTACTCACTCAACACTGACTTTACTGCCTTCCACATCTCATGTACTTTGCTATTTAATTTATGTTTTGTATATAAATCAGTTACTTTAAGTGCATTTTTGGTGTCTCTCCCTTATTTGCCATGGTACTTTGAGCAGGTCATGACACAATGCTAAAACGATGATATTTTGCAGATATAATGTTTACTATATTTATCATCTTAGTTTAGTGTGCTAGCATGCTAGAAGTCATGCTACACCTGCTAGTGGTGCTAAAGGAAAAGTCAATGGATCACCAAAGTCACTAGGATTCATCTTCTGAGGGTTATGAATCTCCATACCAAATTTCATAGCAACAGCTGTTGATATATTTCAGTAAACAAAAAAAAAACAGACAACCTCAAAGATGGTGCTAAAGAAAAGGTCAGGGGATCACAAAATTATTTAGGCTTTAATTGTGGGGATTATGAATGGGTCGACTGACAATGCCCTTTATGAAGCTATGCCACTAGTGTGGTAAAAACAGCATGGAGAGGTTAAAATGAAATATTCTTAATGTAATTGTGATACATAAAAAAGGAGTTTTTAACTGTGAGAGACCAGGTCTAACTATTTGCTGTCAGTTTATGAGCAATGAGAAAATCAAATACCCTAATTTAATTGTTACTTCCACTTTGTACTAAACACTTTGCCAATTTACTTGAATTCACATTCCTCACAATGAAAAGGCCTGCTGCTTGTCCCAAAAAATGTACTAAAACAAATAGAGAAGACAAAACTTTCCTCACTGAATAAAAAAATCAAAGCATCTAAAATTCTTCCCTTTCTTTTCTAACTTTTCCCTGACCCAACTGTCTGTATCTATTCTGTGAGGCAGGTTATGGGAGGAGTGGCGGGGAGTCACAAAAAGTTTCTCACTCCATGCGGTGCCTGTCTCCTTATCTCAACTTCAACAGTGAATGGAGGATGAGATCTGAGGATCTGTCCCCTGTGATCTACCAATTCAGTTTTGAGAAAGGGGAGATAGGAAACAAGGCTGTTCAGATGCTTAAAGTTAAAGAAAGAAAGAAAAACACAACTGTTCTGCATCGCACACAGACACATACAAGCACCGTGATGGTATCACAGCTGGCATTGAGTTCAGAGGCACAAATTGCCTATTTATGTCAAGGAGAGCTTTTAAAAGCAAAACAAAAACACAGCTACTGGGTATAAACATATTCATTCAGCTTTGATAAAATGGAATGGCAGGCTATTTATTATTTAAATGAGAATAAAAAAGTCGACCAGAAATAAAAGTTTCATATAAAAGTCAGCAGGGTCATGTGTGTGTGTGGGCAGGATCCCGCAGGCTGAAATTGTTGGTGTGCTTTCTACAAACATAATCTACAACACAGCATGGGTTTGAATCTGATTCAGATTCTACTGAGAGGATGATCTTGCCCATGTCTCCATTCCCCTTTCACATGTTCACACCAAATACCGATTCTATCTAGAATCTGACCAAAAAATGATTTCTGGGTTAGGGTATTTACAGATAAAAAAATCAAAGTATCATTTAAAGTATCCAACATCCTAGACAGCGCTCTCTCCGCTTCCATCATCAAAACAATAAAAGAGAGAATATCCTTTGGAAAGATTGTGCTCATCCCTCCAGCAGAATTCAGAGAGCTGTTCTGGTGGCTTATTGTGGGCCAAACATCCTTTAATTTGACACCCACCCGTCTCTTAGCACAGTCTGGCCTCCATATCAACATCTGGCCAGCTGTTTTATGATAATATGCCAAATCTAATACCACACAATCTGAACTAACAGCATATCTCATGGTGATAACTGTTTCTAAATTAGCCCAAGTGGTTTTTACTGCATTATCTACAGTCATTACATGTCAGCCATCATATGTGCCTGTACCAATGTATCAGTGATAAGCCCGTATCATCCAATAACTACTCACTATTCCAGCACATTAGTCATTATTCTGTGTATTAAATTTTCAGTGGATGCAGTAAAGTAACTATTCTGTCAACAAAGACGTGAAGCATAAGTTTAGGGTCAGTGGATAAAACTGATTAAGATGTTTTTCCTTTTCTCAGCAACATTCAGACAGAAAACAAAGCTATGCTTTTGATTTCTGTCTAACGTCTTATCATTCAAAGGTTGCCCCGGCCACTCTGAAGTTACGTCAGACACCCACTTAATTCTGTCTCCTCGCACTTTTGAACTCAGTCGCGGGGCGGGCAAAGCGTTTGAGTGTAAAGAAATGAGTGTGTCAGACGGAGAGACAGAGGAGAAGACAGTCAGAGATGGAGGCTGAACTTTCAAAGGGAGAGCAACAGAAGTTGAGACGGGGGAAAAAAGAGCCGTGGATGGATGCATTGCTGATAGCCCTAAATCACAGCACGCCTCTGTGCCTGCGCCGGTGTGTTGACACAACCTCGGCCAACACTCAAGGACGCTGTTGACTTCTTCTGGTCATTACCGATGAAAAACGACTTAATTGAGAGCCAGACCGGCAGGCGTGTGCATTATTTTAAGTGAATATTGTAATATAGCTTGAAGAATAATTAGTAATGGCTCTCTTTGTTGGCATGTGAAATGGATGAGCATTGGTGCGCTGTGGCTTTTTTAAAGTGGAGCTGCATTCATTAGCTATGGAAATGGGTTTTGGGCCAAGTGAATGGGGTGGGGTGGGGGTTTAGTGGTGCATTAGATCTGCCTAACACTAATGGACCTCGCCTCCCGGGCAGAGTAAGTACACTCAGACACACACTCGTACAGACTAATGAAAGCACACATGCGTGCACAAATGAACACTTCACATTCTGTGATGGATGTACATTCAAACTTCAAAATGTGTGTGTGTGTGCCTGTCCTTACCAGCAGTGGATTGTAGTAGGCTGGCCCCAGGGTTGTGTCCCTGGGAGGGGGCCGCTGCTTACTGAGCACACCCAGGGCGTCCTCCTCGTAGCCATGGGCTTGGCCCGGGGAAGGAATGGATGGGATATCTGACTGACGCACCAGTCGGAGACTTTTAGCCTGCAGCCACTGCGCAGAGACAATAAGCAGGAGAAAGACAGGGCAAGTGGGGAGAGAAGTCAGGGTTTGCAATGGAAAGGATGCCCTAGCTTACAAAGTAGCTGAGCACTGCCTAGGGCTAATATAGAGTGAGACTGAGGGAGACAGAGAGAATGAGCGAGAGGGGGCAGAAGATAAGAAACAAAGGAGGATATGGGAAAGGGAGAAGTGTAGAAATAGGAACAAGATGTACTGACTGAACAGCCAATAAAGGCAATTTCAGTCAAAATGCATAAAAGCTATTAGCATATAACTTTCTACAGCTGGATGTAAGGTGTGTGTGTGGTTGTGTGTGTGTGTGTGTGTGTGTGTGTGTGTGTGTGTGTGTGTGTTATTCAGGTCATTACAGCTAACATAAAAGGAGGAGAGTGTGAGCATCTCTACTGGGACTCTTTCATGATTGGTCAGCTGTACGAAGTGAGCTAATCACTGGTCTCAGTCTAGATCAGACAGAAGTCCTGAGCTCAGTGTTAACTCCAAGTTTATTTATGTGTGAATACTCTGGACATAAATTTAACATTGCAGGCAAATAGAAAGGGCAGCTTAATATCATCTCACTTCACTGCAAGGCTACACGTAATATGTTTCACTACTACAGTATCACTGCTGATGATACTGTGTGCTACTGGACAGGCCACACTATCCATTATTGAACACCTTTTCTCCAAAGTTCATATATCACGCAAGCTACTAAGAGAGCTATGTAATAAAATTGTTTGCTTGCTTTGTAAGTGCTATGTCTTAAATTCTCAAACCACCTGAGACATTATCTTTCAAAGCAAACAGGAGGGAGGGTTCACTGTGACAAATGTGGGTTTACAAAGCTACAAGGCTCTTCCATTTGTTGAATCTGATGAATAGCAATGATAAACCTGTCAGGGGTGCCTGCCAAAACCTTGTTCCTGGACACCAAACACAAAAGGGTGAGCAAAGTTTCAGTGGATTACAAAGAACAGGTAATATGGGCACACAGTCTTCAGGCTTTAGTCCGACTGTATCCTGCTATTGGCTTACTGTTTCCAAAATGGGCATCAGAACTGGAGCCAGGAGACTGGGCAACAGAACCAGGCACAGCGGCCTCCCAGTGAACACGGCTAAACCGGGACTGAGCATAACCTCCACATAGCGATCAAGGCCACTTAGATGACAGGGAATACAGTACCAAGGTGATTTACAGCTGCTCCAACCAGGACTCTGACTCCGAGGACAACAAAGAGATGATGGGTTCAGGCAAGGTCAGGAGAGACGTCACGTGGGAGGGGAGCGAGCAGGAGGTCAGCATCAAAGAGGCAGCAACAGTAAGTACAGCCAGATTATTTTCATTATCTAACTCAGTGAATTAAGGGTTTATTTCGACCAAACCAGAGTTAGAGATTGTTAAAACAGGGGAAAGACTGGTGAGTCTTTTTCATAAGGAAAATAGGTGTAAGAATATTTCCTTGCTTGACATTGTCTGAGTTCATATTGGGTTTTTTTTATTAGACTAAAAAAGCTAACAGTGCTTTTGTAACGTAGAGAACTTGCCACTTGCACACATCTCAAGGCTGAAACTACGGCGAGTGAATACAGTCTATGGTGAAGTGTGAGCCTTGAAGTACAAAGTGGTATTATGAGACAGGACGGCGCGTGGCTAGCTGGTTAGCATGCTAACTTCAGTCTCTCTGCAATACAGTACACAGACCTCTTTGACATAAACTAAGAACTGTTCCAATACTCACATTTTGTTGATGTTAGTTCTATTTTGAATGTTTTAAACCTTTAAAGCACAAAATATGTCATATTATATATACAGTATCTTTCTGTTGCTTAACCTCCTATGTTCTAAGTATGCCTTATTGAATGTGATAAGTTTTGAAATGTTACTGTAAATACAATAGGTGATGTTCTTTTTATAAGAAGAATAGATAAGTAACAGTGTCTAGAAAAACTGTTTTCCCCAGGTTTTAATATACAGTCCCCTCAAAAAAGTATTGGAACGGTAAGACAAATGCCTTTGTTTTTGTTGTTCACTTAAGACATTTGGGTTTAAGATCAAAAGATGAGTATGAGACAAGAGTTCAGAATTTCAGCTTTTATTTCCTGGTGTTCATATCTTGATGTGTTAAACAACTTAGAACATATCACTGTTTGTATTAGACCACAACATTCTTAGGTGAGCAAAAGTAATGGAACAAATAATCTTAAAGTTAATAACATTTGATATTTGGTGGCATAACCCTTGCTTGCAATAACTGCCTCAAGCCTGCGACACATCGACATCACTAAACCATTCTTCATTTGTTATGCTATTCCAGGCTTTAATCGCAGCTTCTTTCAGTTCTTGTTTGTTTCGGGGTGTTTCTCCCTTCAGTCTCCTCTTAAGGAGGTGAAATGCATGCTCTAT